>KK119411.1:603223-618593 GCA_000611955.2 Stegodyphus mimosarum
CATCTATGGCCCGTGGTGCACCACATTTGCCACGTCGCTGATTTTGGACAGTCCCATTTTGCCATGCACGGTACACTTTTACCACGGCGGCACGCGAACAGTTCACAAACTCAGCCGTTTCGGAAATGCTTCCACCCTTGGCCCGAAAGCCAATGATCATGCCCTTTTGGAAGTCGGATAAATCGCTTCGTTTCTGCATTACGCCAACGATTGAAATGTTTTCCGAAGCCCTCACACACCCTTTATATACGCTCAACTGCACTGTGCTGCCACCTGCCTTCTGTGATTGGTTATTTAACTCTGACATGGAAAGTACGTGGTGGTCACATTAATGTGACTGGACTGTGTACATTTAGTAGCTTTCGAAGATATGTTTAAAAGCTTTCCATGCATACGTTTAATGGTTTCATTAATACGTTTAATAACTTTAGAACGGAGTAAAAAAACATTTACCTGTTTCGTTTTTGCACCAGACCCTCAATGGCGTTACAATAGATTGACATCAATATCCCCTTCTGAAATTTTTGGCCTTAGAATTTTTCGCTTACATCTACTACGTGCACTTTTTTTTTTTTTTTGAGTTATTTATCAGAACAAGAATTCACAACCAACATCAAAATACTTTATTCTACTGATTTTTAAAAAGCACACTAGGTAACATCGTCTCATCAAAGGAAGAGGATCATTGGTAGTATCGCGAAGCGCCACGTCGCCAGTTTTTCGCAACACATGTTAGCATAGTCTTCCTAGTCCTAATAGTCTCTGGTATACTGATACGCAATCACATTAGGATTTTAACCAGTTCGTTTTGCATATGCCTTAGGCCAATTGTGTATGTAAACAAATCAAAGTGCGAACGTACCCACCCGAAGGCGAAAATACTACGTCGTGGAAAGGGGAGTCAAGGTTGCGTGAAAACAATTAAGTTGCATGAGGAGTAACCAAAGCTGTATGTAAGTAAAGCGTCGGCACTCCCATGCTATAACATGACGCCAAATTGCAGCGCCAATCCACTGCAGTGGTGGCGACGTAAACTAAATCTCTCCCCCTCCTCCACTCCCCTGCAGTGACGTCATGGAGGTTGGAAGTAAGATGGCGAGGCCGCAATGAGTTTTGACACAATTGGATGTAAATATTTTGCAATTGCGTCGTAATTATATATATAAATGTATATATTTTCTATTTGTACAGTATTTCAGAGTCCTAAGTATACGAAAAGAATACATTTTTAAGCAAAGTTTATTGTTATTAACATTAAAATTATGCATTATTTCTTCTCCACTTAGAGCTTCTACCTAAAATACTTTCTCAAATATGACATGATTTTTTTAGCTTCTGAGGCATCTTTTAAATGCTCAATTCGGCTTAATTAATGCTCAATTCGGTCCATTTCAAATTAGCGTTTTTTTTTATTTTAATAGTGAAATGCATTAAATAGTACATAACTTTCTCTGAATATTTCTGAAAGGGAATAAGAAAAAAGATTTTTTAAAATATTATTTAAAACTTGTACCTGCTTTATTATAAAATATAGGGGAATAATTCTTTTAATTATCAGATTTTTTTACCTTTAATTTCAACAATACATATCCTAAAACTCGTCTTTATTACTTCCGTAAAAGCTCTTCTTTATTACTTCATTAAGTACGCATCGTCTCAAGGAAATGTGTAGAAATGTATTCCATCAGATTTCGACGAAATCTTACTCTTGCAATCCTTAATCCGCAGTATCGATAAGCCATTTGAGAAATTTAAAAAAAAAATTGGTTCTGAAAAGAGCCTTTTGTAATTAAAAAGTACAAAATTAATAAGTTATAAATAACACAACCAAAGCACGTTAGAAGCTAACAAGATTTCGGTAGAATCAAACAAACAATCAAATCAAAACAACCAATGACTGAAAAGAAAAAGAGCATGCGCAGTTTTACTGATTGTGTTTCCACATCGCCACCGCTACGAGCGCTGCGGTCGTTTCGTAGCGCAATTTCTCCCATTGAAGTGCCGACGCTTTACATACTATAAGAGAAGGTAACTTAAAGATGTCTTTTCTTGCCAAGGGACGCAAAAGCGATCTAATTGAACTTGCGACGGACATTGGGGAAACGGTCCCATCAGACGCCATTGTGATTACGATTAAAAACATCATCACTAATAGTAAAACTTATGACGAACTATTTGTAAAACAAGTTTTTGAAAGGATTATCGAGGAAAGACTTAAGAAAGAAGAAGATAAAAGATTAGAAAAACAAGCACAATTAGAAATTCAAGAACGGGAAAATCAAAGACTATAGACTTTCAAGAACGCGAAAAACGAATGCAGTTAGAAGTTGAAGATCGGAAAAAACAAAGGAATTTTAAATTACAAAAACTAAAACTTTTAAACGAAAATAAATTAATGCCCGAAACGTCAACGGAAAGTAATATAACCACATGAGAAAACAAAACAAAAAAAAAAAAATGTATCGATTTGAAAAGTCATGCAAAAATTTTATGTAAAGTATAAAGACATATATTCATTTCTAATAATATTTGAACGTCAAGCCAAACGGATGGGGTTAAATGAAGAAGGTTATGTTTTTCATTTATTAGGACTTTTATCTCTAGAGATCACAGAACTGATCGCCTGAGAATCTGAAGAATAATCTAATGAGTACGTATTTAAGAGTTGATTATTTAAACGTTTAAAGTTGAGCCCAGAAACATTTCGCCAGAATTTTGTTAATTATATTAGGTACATGAAAGGATTTCATTTTTGAAATTCGTAACTATTTTAACGAATGGTTAGCAGGGTTAAAAATAAATGATTTCGTTTTCTTAAAAGAATTAATTATAGCAGATCAATTGAAAAGACAAGTTCCGAATTCTATGAGGGAACTTTTTATTGATTCATGGCCTAAATATGTAAACGCGAATGAACTATCTGGAAAATTAGATGACTACTAAAATGTTCGATCAGGGCTAAAAATAAACAATGAAAGTAAAAGCAGTTCTAAGTTATGGCCTTGGGATGATTCTAAAAACACTTCGGGGGTAATGAATTCTAGTAACCCTAATAGATTCCAGAAGTAGAGACACGACAAGAAGCTATAAATATTGCGAAAAAGACAGTTCGCCTACACATAAATATAACAAAAACTATTTAATTCTACTTGTAATGATCAGGATGATCCCAAATGTTTTTCATGTAATCTCTTTGGTCATATTTCAAAAGATTGTCCCTATCCCTGCAAAATTTGTGGATTGAAAAGCCATTCTTGCCCTAAGAATAAAAAAGAAGCTACATTAAACGTGCACGATCTTGATGATTCTTCTATAGAAGCTGATATATACTTGACGAATGCTTAATTATGCGTCTTCAATGACTGACACCGGAGCGTGGTCATGTCTGCTTGAAGAACTGCGAAAGGCCTGGAATAAATATTTCATCTTGCAGAAAGGAACTATTTAGTTTGGGAAATTAAAACTGTCCTATAAAAAGTCTTGGTGCGGCATTTGTGGATTTAAAAATTGGTGACATGGTGGCAAAAGATACTGCAGTATTAATTGTGCTAGATTTAGCTCAGCGAGTCGACTTATTGGTTGGACGAACGTTCTTAGATTTGCCGCATATTGCATATGCTAGAGTCAGTGATGCCTTGCATATCAGCTATGCAAAAGATAACCATTTACTGGGTTAGACTGCATTGAAGAAAATTCGTGTATTAAATTACAAGCGGATGAAACAAAGAAATTAGTACATAGCAGTGCAAATTTTGTAAAGGTAAAAACTGAAAAACAAGTTTTTTATGCTGTGAGAAAGTATGAAGTTGATTATACTAATCAAAATTATGTTCGAAGCAAATATAACAAATACAAAAGCTTACACCGCTGCATTGTAGGTAAGGCGTACGATTGAGATGTGGAATATGATGATCATTTTCATGTTAGAAGCAAAGCTGATTGTCCAAAACGCTTGCACAGAAAAGCACCAACTATGAAGCGAAAGCGATTTCCAAACCGAAATGATCTAATAGAAAACACTCATTGGGAATCTGATTATGGTCTTGAATATGACCAAGGTGAAGGTGATGTGTCATAAATGCCTGAGGGAAATTTTGTAACACGAGGACGCTACCGTTTATATGGAGTGCGAAGGAATGATTCAGATATGAAAGGAGAATATGAAAAATGGTCATCTGATGATGCACGTTTAAACATAGGGATGAAAGAAAATTACCAGAAAGGAAATCTGAAGAATTTGCAAGAGAAAGAAGAATCAGGCAGACAGAAGTATATGCATTTTCAGCCCACACGATGAGTGAAGATAAGGCTGCAAATGTTATTTTATCGTATTGTAATCGCGAAAAATTTCGGGTCTCATATTTCAACGAAAATATCCATTTTGACCGCTATCGAATGCAATTTAACGATGTTTTTGCGTAATAGCTAAACGTAAGGACAGAATAAAGGACCCTTTCCTCCCAAAAAAATTGTAAAACTGATTTGAAAGGGATTCCGAAGAAATTTTTTCGTGGCGTCTCTGCGTACATACGTACGTATGTATGTATCTCGCATAACTCAAAAACGACTAGCCTGAGGACGCTGAAATTTTGTATACAGGAATGCTATAAGATGTGGATGTGCACCTCGCATTTTGGTCGCAATCGGCAGCGCCAAAAGTTTATAGATGTATGTATATACACTGGTGAAATAAATTAAGAGAATTTGCGTATTTTATCGAATTGCATGAAAAGAACTGAACTGAAGGAAAAATCGCTGCTTCCAGATAAAAATGCAAATCTTGTACGGCAAATACGTAAGCATACACTTGTGTGTAGACGGAGCCAGCAGAAAAGAGGGCTTTATAAGCGCGTGGAGGGTAAGACGAATTGCTTTTGCTAGCACACCTCGGCGAATTTCTTGGCGTTATCTTGCAGCAACTTGTTAAATTCACATCGGAACAATAAAAATGAGTAACCACCAGCGTTTAGATGACGGAATGAGGTGGCGAATTGTGGGGAGGCTAGAGGCAGGCATGCAGATAGTTTAATTTAACGCCCTGCGTCGTGTGTAACTTACGGAAACAGTTCCAGGATACTGTATCCTTCGAGAGAAAGCCTGGGCAAGGTCGTCCAAGAGCGACGGCGGCCAGAGAAGATCGCTATTTGTCCATTTTAGCGAGGCGTAACAGAGAGGCTACAGCTTCTCAGCTCTCTCGGGACCTGTATGCTACCAAGAAACCCGTGCAACAATGGTAACTGTTTCCAAAATACTGAATGAGAGAGGTTTGCTTGCCAGAAGACCGGCTATTTGCGTCCCGCTCACGTCTACGGACAGGAGAGTGCAATTAGCATGGTGCAGGCAGCATAGTGATTGGAGTACGGAGCAATAGGCGACCGTTCTGTTCACCGACGAATCACATTTTAGCCTAAACACCGATTCTCTCCGTAATTTCATATGGAGAGAGCCAAGGACCCGCTACCTACTCTCCAATGTCCGGGAAATCAACAATTATGGCCGTGGCGTGTAATGGTCTGGGCAGGCATCATGTTGGATGGTCGCACACATCTCCACGTCTTTGACAGAGGCTCTGTGACTGGTGTGAGGTATAGGGATGAGGTCTTGGAGCCCTATGTTCGCTTTTTCCGGATGCAGTGGGCCCCGAGTTATTCTTACAGGACGATAATGCGAGGCCAGATAGAGCTCTTCTGGTCGACGAATTTCTCGAGAGTTAGGATATTCGCCGGATGGATTCGCCAGCCAGGTCTTCAGACCTCAATCCTATAGATCATGTCTGGAACGCTCTGGGGAGGGCAATTCCAACTAGCAACCCTCTCCGAGAACCATCCACGAACTGAAAACAGCGTTGCTGAATGAGTGGGACCAATTGCCACAGGCACTGATAAACTGCCTTATTTCAAGTATCACATCACGCTGCGAAGCCTGTATGGCTGTAAGAGTTAATAGATAGCCTGTATGGCTGTAAGAGAAATGAGTTAATGGGGGTATGGCATACCCCCTATTAACTCATTTCTTTTGTGTCTTCTGCAACCGCTGTTTCTGACCTTCAGAGTCCCATGAGTGTTACACACGAACACGTGTGTCTATTGTTGAATGTTTATTTTGTTTGTATTATATCAACCTATGTTTACACCAAATTTTATTAAAATCTGTCCAGTAGTTCTGCAGATCGGAGCTCAAATATGAAAATTCGCTTAATTTATTTCACCAGTGTATGTATCCACTCTGTTACTCGGCTCAGTGACCTCAGTTTCTGTATTCTTATAGATTTGTAAATTGTGCATTTTTTGCTTTAAAAATGATTGAATTATGTTGTTATTATCTTTCGGTTAAGATTTTATGCCTTTAGTTAAACTGCATGCAATAATTGTGGAATTATCATTAATCTAAAAGTTTTTTAATTGCAGCTAAGCCTAATTTTTGGTTATGATAGCATCCATATGTGTTTGCATTTAAAGCTTAGCAGAATAGTGGATTTGTTGCCACTAGAGAAACTAAGCTTCGCAACAACAAAGTAACGTCTTCTTTTATTATTGTGAATTAAATTGTGCTTGATTCATTCTGGAATTATCATTTAACTTATTAGCTCTTTTTTGCATGGAAATTGTAATTTTAATCGGAAAAATTGTTTTTTTAATTGTTTTACCGATACTTGGTATTTTATTTTTTTTCATATCTTTCAATTTTTAATGAAATATTTTGAATTTTTATGCATTTTTGCCTTACCGCGAAGTGAGAACTGAATTTATTAGTAGCGCATACGTATTAGGTAAGCGACGCTGAATCGTCTGTGAAATCGTCTGTGTTTAGCGCCGAAGTGTAGCTATGGTAAATAAATGTAGTGAACTTTAAAGAGTGTATTATTCTGCTGTGGTTTATGCGCTTTCGACGAAGTAGATTTAATTCAAAATTCGTTAACTGTTAATTCAATATGTTTAAGTGAAATGCAGGAAAATTGCGTATAATTTAATATTCCACACAAGGAAGTAATGTGGTGTACACATCAGATTTTTTTTATTTATTTATACTATGATTTTTCTCGTCAGTCTGATAATCTTTTGTTGTAAATATTTTTACAACAAATTACCAAAGTAAGGAAAAGAACAATTTCTTACCTTATCTTAACGGTAGTACCCAGCATCATCATAGTTTTGAATAATATATAAGGAGACTGTAGAAATTGCAAACGAGCACATTTATTTTACGTATAATAATAATTGAATAAGATTGATTGGAATTTTCATAATACTGTTTCGTGTGTACGGGTTCATAATGGATTGAATGCACAAGTCGTTAAAAGTTACTAAAATTTATTCTTTTCATACGAAATAAAAGAAAATACTGAAATATTTCCTCAGAGATATTCGAACAATATCACAGTATCTCAAACTTTAAACAAAACGCAATTAAAAACAAAGAAAGTTAATCCAATCTCACAGCGAATTTGCTATAATTAATAACTGCATTAGGTAAACAAAAAGTTCGTTTAAAATAGCAGCAACTGCAACTGAACTGAGGTGTTTTAATTCGGCTTTTATAAGCTTTTTAATTATTTACTAGAATATTCTGTTAAAACCTCGATTTTTCTCGATATTTGTGGATGGCAACAGTAATTACGAGATATTTACGTATTTATTAAATATTAAATGAACGCGCTCTTTTATTTTTACTTTTTCGATGTAGCTTTCTCTTCAAAAATCGTCTGCGTTGCATGGGAAAATAAAGCAATTTTAATTACAATAGCTAAATAAATACGAAATCCGTAACAATACATATAAAGAGAGCGTTCAAAAATTAGTCATTATGAGAGAGTTTCAACACTGTCTTTACATAAAGGAGTGAGAAGAAGGAAAAAGAAAAAGCAAGTCACTCAGTTAACTTTTCTGTAGCGCATCCAGATTACATCTTCTATCGCCCTACTGGCGTCTGTTCATCACTGCATATCACCACCATGTTTTTGCACTTAAGACTTTATTTTTAAATAAACTTTTATCATTATTCTTTTACCAACTTTCTGTGTCTGTTAGATGAATAATCATATTTTATGAGGCAAGAACATCATAAAAACGGTTCAGTGATTTGAAATAAATTCAAAATGTAATCCAGACTCGTTAAAAGAACGATGTAGTCTGAAAAGGTTTTCAAAGTAATTTGCCAGTATACCATAATTTGCGCTGTGCCAACTGAGATCATAATTCTCATTTCATCACCTTACTAGTGGATACGGCGCCAAAATACTAGTAGCTTGTTTTGAATTCTATTTTCGGGGGGGGGGGCTGACTGAGCTGACTGCGTAGGATTTCCATGATTTTTTACTTTCATTTGGTAAATATAATCCATTTTTCCATCGACAGACCTCCACAAATGCATTCCTTAATTTCAGAGTTTCATTGTTATTTCATGAATAAATGTGATGGGAAAGGAAAACTGCTTTGCAATCCTGCATTAAATCAGCTATTATTTTCATAACATTAATTATATTATGACTTAAGTTAATGTAGAATCTTTAAAAAGACATGCATTCTGTGAAAAAGTCAGCTAGCCTTTCTAATTCAAGAAAGCTTCTTAGATGGAGGACTTCAGAAACTGAAAATCATGAAATATTTTTTTTTAACTTGCATGCACGGAAGAACTAAAGTATTATGTGCACCCACTCAATAACGAGTTGTACGACGTTTGGCTTGCAAAGCAGCTGAACTCGCCTTTGCATAGATACCATAAGTTCTTAGTAGATGACTGGGGACAGGTTGTAGCAAATGTCCGAGCAGCGGTCACGCAAAGTCAAGATATTCCGACATGGTGGTGTTTGAGCTCTGAGCTGCCGTTCCATGACGTCCAAAATGCGTTGTATCGGGTGTATGCGTTGACCGGCGAGTTAGGTGACCAGGATGTTAATTAGAATTCATCCTTATGCTCCTCGAACCACTCCAACACATTTCGAGCCTTGTGACATGAGGCATTGTCCTGCTGGAAGATTCCATTTCCAGTTGGGAAGGCAGACGCCATATAAGGGTGCAACTGATCTGCAGATATGTTCAGATAGTGCGCTTTCATAATTTGTTATGCCACAACTAAGGGTAGCTCAGAACCGCCCATGAGAACGTCCCCCAAAGCATAATACCGCCACCATCAGCCTGTGTATGACTTGCTGTACAAGTAGGGAGCAACTGGAAGACGGTGAACGCTGATACGACCATCGACGAGATGAATGAGAAATCATGATTCATCAGACCAGGTAACTGTCTTCCGCTTATCCATAGTCTAGTCTCGATGTTTTCGGGCCCGCTGTAGGCATAACTGACAATGATACTTGGTCAACAGAGGCACACGAGTGGGACATCTGCCGCGAAGTCCTTATCGAACAGTGTTCTCTAAACTGTTTGTTCCCAAACTCTAGCAGTTGTACTTGCATTGTATTGGGCTGTTTGCTGAGCCATTGTCTAGCGCCGATTTTGCCATTCCAAGCGGGATAGTCTCCGATGTCCTTTTCCTTTGATGACGCGTGGACGTCCAACATCTTGGTGTCTACTGTCGGTTTCACCATCATTTATCCACTTTGCATAAATACTAACAAGGCAGATCGTGAACAACCTACCAGTCGTGCGGTTTCAGAGATACACGTTTATGTACTATATTGTTACGAAATGTCCAGGCGCGGTACAATAGCTTCCCCGCAAAATAGGTTTAGGGTTTCCGGAAAATGGCAAGGTAAGGCAGGTTTTCCACATTTGGCGAGAAATCGTTCATTTGGCAACAAAATTGGCGGTATGCCATAGACGGATGGAGAACCGTCTGGAACGAATTCTTCCTGGTTTAGATCAGAATGTTCTCGAACACAAGCCAAAAGCTATATGAACCGTGCTGGTACGCGGAGGGTCAGTGTCCGTCTATCTATAGTCAGTCAGTCAGTGCCTAGTCTACCGGGTTGAGATTTAGTTAACATCTCGTCTAGCGAGTTGATAGTCAATCAGCGAGCGAGTGTCTCGTAGTATAAAGCTGAGCTGGTCGTCGAGTGCATCCAGAGAATCTCTTATTGTATCGTCAGTTAGTGCATCGTCGAGTTTTATCTTAGTGTGTGTTAAGCTTCGAGAACGACTGCACCGAGTCGGGAGCAGTACTCTAGTGTATCGTGGTCGAGTGCATCGCGAGTTGTAGTGTGGATAGTCTCCAGAGTACACTGGTGTGCAAAAATTAAGGACGAGACGGTTTTTTCAATATAACTTTGTACAAAAGCTTTCCAAATCAACACATTTAATACCGTAAGATCCATAATACGTAAGGACATGAGTAATGTAAGCAACACTTACTAAAAGAGAAATCAGAGGGATAAAAAGAAGCTTTATAAAAAAAGTAGCAGGGAGCGCAATGCCACTGAAGGCCGAAACATCCCTGTGATGGGTGTCCAGCAAGAAACATCCGGTCTTTAATAGGGGATATGATCTCCCCTGACTGTTAAGCAGGTTTCACATCATTTGTGCATGCTGGATATGTAGTTATTAATGAGCTGTTGAGACACTGCTGCTCGTTCCTCTTGTAGCACCAATCGCAGTTTCGGAATCGTTACTGGCGATAAGTTACGTGCTGCCACGGGTCTCCCTAGTAAGTTCCGTACATGCTTGACGGGATTTAGATCCAGAGACCTTGCCGACCAATCCATGTGTTCAATATCTTCACTCTCCAACAGCTCTTCGACAGTAACTGTGCGATGAGATGGAGCGTTGTCGTCCATGAAGAGGAACTGAGGACCCATAGCCCTTGTGAAAAGACGCATGTAAGGAAGAAGAACCTCGTTACAATAGCAGTCCCAGGTGACGAACCTCCTTGGGAGATATGAAGGTCGGTCCGGCTACCAAGCATTATGTCTGCTCGAAAGAGAACTCCGCGACCTCCAAAACAGTCCCTTTTGATGATGTTGAAGGGGTTATTGCGTGTTCCCCGCTCTGTCCAGATGTGTATGTGTCTAGAATCGCAACTCAGACTAAATCTGCTCTCATCTGTAAAGAGTACTCGTCCCCATTCATTGTCTCTCCAATTCCGGTGTTCCCGGCACCACAGAGAACGCCTTCTCCGATGGGCAGGCGTTAGAGGTACACACCGTACAGGGCGTCGTGCAAACAGACCACCACCGTGCAGTCTTCTGGCCACGGTAAAACGCGATATCGGTCGTCCAGTCGCCTGTGTCGTGTGTCTAGCGATTTCTCCCGCTGTCTGCCGCCTGTTTCTTCTGGCCTGTAAGGCAATATACCGGTCATCTGCGGGTGTGGTTCCTCGTGGACGACCACTACTAAACCCCCGGATAGCTGTTCCTGTAGTTTGAAATTGTCTCCAAAGTCGTGAAACGATGCTGTGAGCAATTCCGAACTCTGCAGCCACACTTGTCACACTGCGGCCTTCCTCCAACTTCCCAATGATTCGACCTCGGGTAAAAGCATCCAGATGTCGTCTAACAGATTGATTATTCGCCATTTCTCGCTGAGGCAGCAACTCGGTGGGATTTTAACTGCTATTCGGCGTGCAATCTCTTTGCCAGAAATACTGATCTTACACCGACAACATGCTTTATAATACTCTGACACTCCCCCATTACGTCTACCTGCATATCTGCGCATGTGCTACCGTACATCACCTTACTTAATCTTCTGATTGGTCTTTCTGTCCGCTTTGCCTCTTCGTTCAGCTGATATGCTAATTTTTCGACTTCATCCTTAATTTTTGCACACCAGTGTATGTAGAGTTCCGAGAACGACTGAGCAAAGTCGGCAGCTGTACTCTGGTGCTTTTCTGTGAAGCTGTCGCCACGGTTATAGCCTGATATCCTGAAGGCTGTGTCGCTGATTGTTTCAGCGTGATTATAGTTGTTCTTTGACGACTGTAAAGGTGGTTTTTGAAGCTGTCTTGAAAAATACTGCCCAATAAAGTGTGTTTTGATACTTCATCAAGTGTCGTCGTTATTCATTCCAAATACACGAACCCTTAACCATATTTGTTTACGTTTGAAACTTTGCAGAATAGTGGATTTGTTGCCAATCTAGAGAAACTAAGCTTCGCAGCAACAAATATAACGACTTCTTTTATTATTGCGAATTAAATTATGCTTGATTCATTCTGGAATTTATTCCAGAAAATAAGTGTTTAAAATTTACTTCGTAATTTTTTTATATAGATATTTTGAGTTTTTATGTATTTTCGCCTTGTCGCGAAGTGAGATCTGAATTAATTGAATGAAAAATACTGAATCGTCTCTGAAGAACTGTTTTTAGTCTAAAGGGGCTTTGTCCTGAAGGACTGTTTTTTTCGTTTTGCGATTTTGCGTTGGAAACAATAAAAGTCTGAATCACTTTTCCAACTTTTGTCGCAAAATATTGCAGCCCTGTATTATATTTAAGGAAATTAAATAATGAAGAATCTGCATAAATGTGTGCATATTTCTCCAAATGTGATAAAACGACAATACCTAGAGCCATCCAGTTTTGAATAACGTACGTTTCCACACGAATGTGCGCATCTCGGAGCCCGAATTTGGAATTTGTTTTATTATCTGTTTCATATTTTGTAAAACTTTAACGAATTTTTGATGAACAAACTCGAATGATTTAAAAGCGAGCAATGGCAACACTCTACGAAAAAAAAAACTTTTTATCTAAAGCGCGCGGAGCTGTGTACCAGAAATTCTAAAGATATATATGCATTTTAAAATTAAGATATTGCTGTTGAACAGAATTTTATGGTTTAAGTGCGAAGAACATGATATTTAAAAATTAAAGGTAACACACAAAACGTTAAAAAACGCCCCTTTGGACGTAATTTAAAATCCGAAACCTTTCAGATTTTATTTTTAAAATTTTGTTTAATTTCTTTTATGCATCATTTTATATTTATCATAGTATTTGTCTAGAAGATGTGACAACGATTAGATAATTTCTCAGATAATATACATAATTTTTGCGCATTCTGAGTTATAAAAGGAATGAGAGCACCAGAGTGTCGCTTTGGTAAACAAATCTAGTGAATTTTAAAGAGTGCATTTATTCTATTGTGGTTTGTGCGCTATGGACGGAGTAGATTTAATTCAATCCAATAAGTTTAAATGAAATGCAAAATGCGCATAATTTAATATTGTATACAAGGAAGTCATGTGGTGTATATATCAGATTTTTTCTTCAGATAGCGAAACCAAATATTTTCTTCTGATTTCCTTCATACCTCTCCGTTTATAATTATTGTTGTTTTATTTTAGTGGAAATAAAATGAATCGGAAGCATATTCATTGGTCTACAATTACATAAAAATATTTTAAATATATTCAGAAATTCGTTGAAATGTTACAAAACATAAAATCGATAATAAAGCAAATTTCAAATTCAAAATTAGGGCTTCCAGATGCCCATATTCGCAGTAGGATTACGTCATTCAAAATTCGATGGCTCTAGGTTTTATCACAATGCGAGAAACATGCATACATTTATGCAGATTTTTCATTTTTTAAACTTTAATGCAGAGCGATAACATTTAGTGGCAACAATTTGAAAAGTGAATCGGGCATTCAGAGTGAATCAACGCAAAATCGCAAAACGAAAGTAATAGTCCTTCGGGACTAAATCCCTTTGGACTAATAAATAATACGCGCGTACTGCCTGCTAAATTCGAGAACATTTATGCATTTCTGAAATAAATAAATAAATTACCTAAATTATCTGAATAGAGGATTTGTTGACATCACTTAGTTAACTAACACTAGCACGCAGTACGATGTCTGAGAGCCAGTTGCAAAATGTATTCGTCATTGCCAATGTCAAAAAGTCAATTTTTGATGAACAAACTCAACGATTTAAAAGCGAGCAATGGCAACACTCTACGGAAAAAAAAAATCTTTTTATCTCCAGCGCGCGAAACTGTGTACCGGAAATTCTAAAGACATGCTCAGTTTAAAATTATTTTGCCATACTGCTGTTGAACTGAATTGTATGGTTTAAGTACGAAGAACGTGATATTTAATAAATAAAGGTAGCGCACAAAACGTTAAAAAACGCCCCTTTGGACGTAATTTAGAATCTGAAAAACTTTCAAATTTTTTTTCTTTTATTATTATTATTTTATTTTTTGGGGGTGCCCCTAAGTATATTTTTCGGGAATCAGTTTCGGGAAAAGTTTAGGATAACTCATGTAAATAATTTTCAAACAATGAAAAACAAACGGAACTAATTTTCAAAAAGTACATTTTTATATATATCTTTGCTGCAGAAATTACGTTTTTTACTCCTACTGTTTTATAAATCCTAAATAAAGTAGGGTAAGTATTAAGGTGCTAATTACGTTTTCTACCTTCATAGGAAAAATGCACGGTGATATTAAAGAACGAATTTCGAATCACTTTGATTCGAATCACTTTTACGTGTATATTGCTAAGAGAATTCGACCAACTTTTGATTCGACTTTTACACTCCTCCTTCCCCTGGTATTTGTTCTCGTTTTCACGATCATTGGATCAGATTGATCATTGTAGATCATTGATTTCACTCCAAAAGGGTTCGGAATTGGGGTCTTTAAAATTTAAAGTTAAATAGGAATTTTCCCGATTGGGATTTTTACTTAATGGAGACTGCTAAAAATCCTAAATTTTAAATTTTACAAAATTCTCCTACCCCCAGCGACGAAACACTTTCTTAAAGCCCTGTACCTTATTTTGAGAAAGTTTGTTATTTTGGAAAACACATGTTCTAGATCAAAGTTTAAGGAAGTAAAGAAATCAAATTTTAAAAATATTATCCTCTTCTATAATAGCATGCTGTTTAACAGCAGCAAATGTCTTGTGATTTTGTGGAAGGAGCAAACGCCTGAGGTGAAGCTGCAAACCTTCAATAAAAACTGAAAGGAGCAAATCCTGTCTTTGAGCTTCAGCTGCTGGATCATCATTCCTCTCTAGAGGTACAGTTTTGTACGATAAAGCCTCTATACGGGCAGCAAACTGCCTAACCGACTCATGTGGCTTTTGAAAAGCTTGAATGAGAGCTCTAATGTTTGAGTGTAAGTTATGCACCGAAGAAAATCTTTTCTTTAAAGCATTTATCAAATAACCTAGACTTGTTTCTCTCTTTAATCGAGGATTGTTTCTGATAAAGTCAGCGGCCTCACCCGCGACTTTTACCCTAATCACAGTTAACTTGTCAGCATCAGACCAACCCACATGTGTAGCAATCAAATCAATTCTGTCGAGAAAATCATTTAAGGAAGTTCCTTTATCACATCCTGTGAAAATAGGTACAGATTCTAATGGATCTGACCCAAAAACTGACAGACCTTGTCTCTTAACAGTATCGACCTCCTGAATCTCAGCCATATCTAAGGCCCTTCTAGCAGCACGAGTAGCTTT
>KK119411.1:624185-730443 GCA_000611955.2 Stegodyphus mimosarum
GGGCGCTGCTAGCATACGCATGCGCTACGGATTTGCAATTCTAATCATTTGCATATCATGCGCTACTTTGCATTTCCTGAAAATTGCAGCTCACTCGCGTAAGTCCTTCATGGTGTTGCAATTTTCACAAACGTGAGTGTATAAGTTGCTTTTAATAATTGCAAGGATTGTGCAAGTACTATATATTTGTAATCACAGTATTATTCAATTTGGCAACCGAGTAAAAATTTATAAATGATTGCAGAACATTCAGATAAGCACATTAAATTTGTGAAAACTCTCCATGTCTATATTTCGTAAAATAATTATAGTGTTTTTAATACATGCAAAACAATTAAATAAATCTGCTTGTAATGATGAATTTCAAAAGCCAACTCAAAATCATTTCATGAATTCAATACTTCAAAAGAATTTAACGTCATCAAATTAAATCCTCATTAAACTGATAAACAGTTATTACTGATCTGTGTTACAAAACAGATTTTTATACATGATAAATAATATTTTCTGAAGCGCTATTTTGTGTTGCTATCCCTAAGTAAGAAATTGTCTACATATTCAGAAGGCTCCTGAACTCAGAATGCTGTATATTCTTCTTCCATATATGTTATGAAATATGTCATACATTTAAAAGAATGTGTTTTTTCAAAGTCTTGTACAATTATTTCCATAAACGAAAGTGATTGTAAGCTTGTTTTGCCTCATACTTAATTGACAGCATGTTCTAAAGTTGTAGAGACATTAGGTTATTTCGAAGCAGGAAAGGTGAAAAATAAGCAACGCCTTCGCCGGGAATCGAACCACGGGCCTCTCGGTTACGCGTCGAGCATGCAGACCACTACACCACGAAGGCATGCGAAGAAGGCGGGAGAAATACCTTATATACTCCCCCTTTTAAAGGGCGACTGGGGTTTTGGGGACCCAATCGCCAAATCGCGGTGGTGGAGAATCATCATCCACCACCTTTTTAGTTAGGGCGCCAGTGTAGAGAATAGTTAGGGCAGTGTAGAGACATTAGGTTATTTCGAAGCAGAAGAGGTGAAAAATAAGCAACGCCTTCGCCGGAAATCGAACCACGGGCCTCTCGGTTAGCGTCGAGCATGCAGACCACTACACCACGAAGGCATGCGAAGAAGGCGGGAGAAATACCTTATAAAGTTACTTTTTGAGTATGAATTTACAGTGTTTTTATTGAAATTTTTGTTAAACTATCATTCAGATAAACGTATTTGCACACTCTAACTATTTCCCCATCTGACCCTATTGAATGTTTTTATTCATATCTTATTTATTTTATTCTGCTAAACTTAACTGAAATATCTAAAGCATAAGTTATTTTGAACATGTTTTACAAAATATACGTGAAATTTTTATTTAAGTGAAAACGTCTATATACTATTCAAGAATTAATAAATTATCCGAAATGTTTATATGCGCAGAATCCCGCTCGTCTATGAAACCAATCTTTATAAAACAGCAGACATTCAGCCAGTGTCTGCGATAAACGCACCAAAACTGGCAGCGCTTTCCCTTTTCGCCAAGAGGGAAAAGTTGGTGATTCAGCCTGGTATAGAGGAGCCTTACTAAGAATGTTAAACAGAACGCAATGCAAAAGCGCATCTAAAGAGAAAGCTAACCCAGAGATATCTCAGTACTCCAATCACGTTGAACTAACCAGCTCGCAACAACAACATCAACAACTCAGAGCAGATGCCCTCTCTCCGGCCTCACATAGTTTTCAGTCAGCCGCCGAGATATTTCTAGTACTTTCTGCTTCTTGAAATTACTGGTAGGCAATACGAGGGTCGAATTACGGTTACAGCTGCTAACATAGTGGTCAATGACATTTATTCAATTACAATACCTATTACGATGATACAGGGACCGTACCAAAATATCGCCAAGTTTGGATACTTTTTCAATTTCTCGTTAAATTTGGCGACAAAAGATGTCGCAAAAACCGTTGCCAACTTGGCGATATCTTGCCAAATTACCGAGATACCCATTTACTCAATGTTAAATGCACTATCCTCTGTATTCTTACTTTTCAGGCATAGCTTGTCTCTTTTAGACTTTTTCTTATGTTTCATCACACAGAAAAATACAAAAATTTCACATATAATTACACTAAAATCAACTAAATTCGTAATAATATTTAGAATTTAGAGAAGCATCGAGCAACAAGATTTAGGGAGGGCCATGGCGCTGGCCAGAACTCGCAGAGATTGCGCCGGGTGGCAAAATGTCTAGCTCCGACCCTCAGTCAACATGTTAGGCCCAAGTTTTCTTTTACCCCTTCGCCCTCCAAAGTATTTGTTTCCATAAATCTTTGAACAGTATACACAGCTTTAGAACTGTTGACATATCGGACAGCTGTTCACAGCTACAGAAATCAGATTCACATAAAATATTTCCCTTTATTTCCTGAGAATATTGAGCTCTAAAAGAATTAATGAGGTACTATTATCTTTTTACAGGAACTTATTTTTTTCTTATTAAAAACAACACCCATTTCTATTATTCCTTAAATTGTAACGTGTATACGAGGCAGTTTTCCTTAGAACATACTTAACGAAGGCATCACTCCACTTAGGCAGATATCCCGCGAGATTTTGCCATAATCACATGAACCAAATAAAACAAATAAAAAATCACATAAACCAAACAAACTTATTACTCCTTTTAAAAACATCATTTATGACAAATTTTATTATGTCTATGGCTAAAAGAATGTTTGCTAAAAGAAAAACGGATTATTTTCCTAAAGTTTATGAGCAGCTACTGACCTTGAACAAAGCTCAGATCGCATAAATTTACGAAAAAACTTAAACAGGATATTGGAGTCTAGCTGACTGCAGGAAATGAAAAGATGTAGAAAAAATGCTGAAGGAAAATACCACTCGTAAACTTAACGAATATATTCCTGGCTTAATAATCAAGATGTGAAAAAAAAATAGCCGTTAAAATAAAGAAGCACGTTACATTTGAGCAGTAAACATTTTTATTTAAGACAATAACTATATAGCAGAAATTTAGTTTTAGAATATGAAAACAGCCAGTGTCTTACGTGAAAGATTGAACATAAACAATGTTCTAATAACGGCGAAGCGGATAAGATGGCTCAACACTGATACTTCGACGCGTCTGGGATCTCGCCAAAGGATTGGCTGCGTGGAAGGTTTCAGGTTTTTTTCACCTAAAATGCAGATACGAACTAGTTTCCCTTACAAAATTTTATGTAAATTCATTTCTTCCTTTCAGCTGATAGTTCTATTGTCCTTTTTTTAACCGAACAGAAATATTATTTTAAAGTCGTTAACTTTTTGATTACCTAAGAATGTCTATGGAAGCTCTATTTTCTGCAACTCTTGGAACTCTTAAGTTTCTATTATCTGTCACTATTTAGACAATCCAACAGACAGGATAACATGAGTAACGAAAAGAAAGCGATTTAAAATACGCTATATTTATATTTCGAAGCTAGTATCTGATATATGCTCACTAAGAGAGACAAGAAAATAATTTCACCAATATTGAAGAAAAGTTCGACTCACCGAACATTTCGATTTAAAGAGATTCTGGTTACAGAGAAAAGTTAACCCAGTTATTAATAATTTTTATGAACGGAAAATTTTCACTTATCGAAAATTTTAAATTGTTGAAATTTAAATAATTAAAATTTTATTACACTACAGGATCTCAAACTGATGAAGTTTAGGCAGCCGTAAATTTTGTAAGAAAGAATTCACAGATTATTGAAGGATAATACTCGACATTTACGTTAAAAATATTTTCTAATATAGTGTTTTCACGTTGACAATAATAAATGTTATTTAATAATAATATGCATTTTACCCGAATTAAAATAAAGGGCCGAATAACGATCACTGGAACTAATAATATAATAAGAATCATCGAATATTCATAAATTTGTAAGACTTGTTTCGAATTCTTAAATGTAGAACCTCTTTCTTCAGCTGCAGAAATGCAGGTAATGAAAGAGAAGCTTATGCTCAGATGTCAACAATGAGAGAAAGAAAAATCAAGCTACTGGTGCCATCTATTGACAAAAAATGAAAACAATTATGAAATCATTTCCTTAAAAACTGAGAATTGGAGTCCTAGGACAAAAAGATTTTTATGAAAAAGATTTTTATGACCTATAGCAAATATAACTCGCAAGCAGAAGATGTTTTTTAAATGATTTTGCCTGCAGAAAAATGGAAAAAGGCACATGGAAGTATTTATGTGTTTCTTTTTTCCTAACATATACCTTGCGTTTCTTAGCGTGAAATTTTAAAGCTCTGTTAATTTGCCCAATGTAAATTAAAGCATATGGCAAAGAAATCTGCATATGCCACAAGAGTTTATTTCCGCAATCGGGTCTGTAAGTATGGAACTGCGAATTTTATTGGCAGAAGAAAAAAGAAACCGAAAGTTAAATTTCTGTAAAATACATGTAATTTTATAGCTAATTGATGGAAAGAAAAGAATGACAACAGAATTCTTATGATCTCCTAAAACGAGAGACTGCTTTTTGATGAATGAAGGGTCAGATTGCTTCAACTGCTTGGTCAATAATGTTAGGTGGAAAGCCTCTGTCAACAGCAACTGTTTTTAAGTAGTTTAGTTCCTGATTAAGAGCCGATTTGGAGGAGCAAACTTGAAGTGCTCGAGGTGATTTGGAGAAGCAGACTTGAAGTGCTTGGAAAACGAAGGAATAAAATGAAGCTAACTTCTGTTGAATGACATGGTCTGAAGTGTGGTGGAAGACAAACGGGAGGAGGTTTACGATAAACAGTGGTACTAAAGATGGATATATTGCGCGTGACGAAGATACCAAGGAACGAAAGGATCTCAAGTTCAAAGTGAAATTAATAGCAGGAACAATAGAATTAATTATTCAAAGAACTTTATTTAAATCATCTTTATTACTGTCAAACAGAGTAAAGGTATCCATACCTAAAGTAATAAAAGTAAGTAGAGGTATCGATAAAATATGTATAGAAGCCGCAATTAGATACTGTCAGATTTTGGAAAGCTTACCTTGGTTGGAATTCTGTCAAACATTTAAATTGTCAGCTTATGTAAAGGGTAAGCAAGAAAAAATTAAATTTTAGAATGATTCCTTGCAACTTTCCTCTCTGTTCTTTACATTATGCATACGACTAAATTTAGCTCCAATGCCAAAGTTCTTGACTGTAGCTAGGAACAAAATGTTAAAACATTAGAAATCCCTTCCATTCATACGGATGACATCCGTCTATGTTATACAGGGATTAATTTCTGAAATTACAAGTGCCATAGAAGACCATAAGAAAGATGAATAAAAATAAATAATTTAAATTGCTTGTAAAATATCAGTTATTTTATTTTTGGATCAACTTAGTTATCAAACTAATAAAAGAATTAGTAATTTAACGAAATATAATGAGATAAATAAAACTTTAATAAATTAAATTAAATTAAGACAACTAACCAAATAATAAAATAAAGTACCAGACCTCGGCTTGATTAGGCCTCCGGCGGGAATTGCAATTCCACTTCAAAATTAAGAAAAGCTGCGTCGGGCTCTGGTTTAATATAAGCTTTCAGTGTACAATACAGTGTAAAATGTAAAGAGGTGATATAAAGAAAACTCATTCTTTTTCTAGAACACCGAGAAAAAAAGGTAAAGCGATTAATGTCACCAATGAGAACGGAAAGAATACTGGTAAAAATATGACTATAGCGGACAATTTTAAAGAGAAAAATGTAGGTACGAAGACAAACAGAGAAAAAGGGTAAGGTTCTGTACAAGTGACCATTTTCGTCTCTCCCCCACCCTCATATTTGGTTTCAGTGTTCCGAAAAGTTTACAGGTGCTCTTTTCAGTGGTCTCTAACTAGCGCCGAAATGTGTCTGAACCATTTATTTTAGTACTTCATTCCTTTGTAACCCGCAGTTCATTTAGGAAAATAAGCCATTCCCCTTCCGCTGTGTCGAAAATTGCGAGTAACTGAAACCACTGATATCGAAACAGCGGATACTGCAACAAGATTAGGGTTCTTCTGAGACCAAAAAATTTACCCGTTTTCAAACAAGCTTTCATAAATTTATTTCATTCAGGGTAAGGCTAATTTGGTCAAAAAAAAAAAAAAAAAAAAAACTATATCTTCCGTTTTACTGTTTTACTGGGCCAATTGACGAAATTCAAATTGCTTTTTCCATGTCTCGAAAGCGCGACTTAAGATATATATTAGATTTATATATAGCATTGTTTTAACATAGGTATTTTGATACAAAATCGGACTTTTTCTAAAGTAACAACATATGAATTTTTTTCCATATTTCGATTCTAGGACTCAAATTATACCTAGATATTAAAATTTGTAATTTTTGATGAAAATTTATGAGAAATAAAAAAAATTATCTTAACGCATTTTTTTCAGTTTGTGCCAAGAATAATTCACTTGGCGAACTTTTTTATTTGTAGCAAACTATTTTCCTTCGCTTTTTTCATTGCAGACGAGCAGAAAAATGGTCATCGTTCATACTTTCAAATAATTTTAGCAAAGTACATTTGGCATTATTATCGCTTATAACGAGTATGCCAAAGCTCAGAACGTGCCAAAACGTAAATTCACGTATATCTTATGAAATTTAGAATAAAAAACTCTAATTCTTTTGCAGGTATGCTTAAAAATGCATCTACTTTAATTTAATTAATTAAATTAATATTAAAAATTAATGTTAAAAATTTTATAGGTTTACAAGAATACAAGAATGTTTCCGAAAAATTTATAAAAAATATTCAAAAATACAAATTATAAAAATAAGTCATAACAAATATGCGAATTATACTTGGATTATGCCTAAATTTCGAATTCTGGAAGAAAGACGGAAGTAAGTTTAATGAATAAAAGAGATATTGATAAATATATATATCAAATTCAATGAACATTAAGCAGCTAAAATTTTGAGAGCTAATTTTAAAAACAACTCTTGCGATTTTTACAAAACCTGGCAGTTTCGCATAATTTGAGTTGTAGAATCGAAATATAGAAAAAAATTGGCATGAGAATTCAGAGAAAAAGTCCGATTTTGTAGAACAGGGCTATATATAAATCTAATACATATCCTAAGGCGCGCTTTCGAGACATGAAAAATGCAAGTTGAATTTCGTCAATCGGCGCAGTAGAACGGAAGATATATAACTGCCCTTTTTTTCCCGCAGCGTATATAGACTTCTCTGTTTATGTCCTTATGCAATTCAATTAAAAATGATTCCAGGAATGGAGGAGATGTGCTCAGTGCAAAAAAGAGACTACTAAGAGCTAAAATTTACAAAGCATTTAGAGGCGTTTGAAAGAAGAATTTATTTCTCGAAAATGAAGCAACATAGAATTAATTTTCAAAACTTTATATAGAACGTTCTATATTTACCTGCAAAATACCTACTGTTGCACATACCATACTATCGATAAAAACTGACATAAATGAAACGCAATAATTTTGAAAATACATCGTTTTTAGTATCAAAGCATGACTTTGTCTTGAGGAAGTTTCATTCTTTGAAACTCATTGGGATAAAGAAATGGAATTTATTCTGTAAATATCAGATGTAAAACGTTCGCTTGATAAGTGCCTTGAGTTGATTTTAACATTTTTTCCCATTCTTCTATTATTTTTAATTTCCCATTGTAGCAGAATCTTGCGACAATCATAAATTCCTTAGTGAATCTTCTTTGCGTTGGCGTAACCAACTTTACACATTTTTTTTGTTCTCTTTATTTTCGATAATAAATAGACCATTCATTTTCTGCTTCGATCATTTAGGTAAAATTATGCTTCAACGTATTAACAAACAACAATATTTGTTTTAACAAACTATGCATAACGTATTTCCATTAATTTCCTGTTAAATAGTTTTCATACAGGGTTCTACAAACTAATCTTCATTGAGCCACATGCCTCGGCAAAAGCTAGTGAACATTATGTTTTTCAATTTTTATTTAGTTGTAAATCTTGGTTTATTAGTTTATTTATTGTTGCTACAGATGTGTTTAAAATTTTGAAATTGATTTCTGCTTCAGCGGGTTGTTTTTTTCTTGTTACCAATGGTTAGAAACCGTACGTACAATTTCCGGTACGCGTTTGAAGTCTTCTTTCCGTGCTGAAGTAATGATTTATGATTTTTGCCTTTCCGATTAATAATGTTACTTATTTTGCACTTAGAAATTTTAATACCATGCACTTTATAACGTTTTTGCATTATGTAATAGTAATATTTTTCTTAGAAAAACGCAAAAACACATCCTACAATCCACAGCTTGTTTACATCCGACATTTTGAAAGAAGAATAAATTTAAAAGTAGCAGATGATATTTCTGATTTCAAATAATAATCTGCAGCCAGGCCAGAAATTTTTATTCCAAAACATTTGCTTTTTAAAATTCTTTATCGCAATAATTTTAAAAAAGTGCAAACATCCTCTGTATTTATGGTGTAAATATTTATAAAAAACCTAATGAATAGTACTACAAGTAATATTCCCAGTACTGGCTATAGATGGAATTGTTATATTATTTTGACTTGATTTACAGTTTAGAAAATATACATTTTTTATTTTATGCGATTTATTTTGATTTAACACGATTCAGACAGAGATTTTTTACGGTTTGTATCTTCTGAACTTATTTATTAAAACGCCTTTCTACTCAAGAAGAATTTTTTGGAACATCTATAATAAAAATGACAAAAAATTTTGAAGCAGTTTCCATTTTGAATACATAGATTTTGAACACTAATACGTGAAAAATAAATGCTAAGTTAACATGAATAGTGTTTTCTCTTTATTCTAAAAAATCAACTAAAACTCTTTTTTGGCTTTTTTTTTTAGTCCGAAGGGCGTTAACCCAGAAGGGCTATTAATTTCGTTTTGGCATTTTGCGTTGATTCACGATAAATGTCTGTCCACTTTTCAAACTGTTGCCACCAAATATTACAGACCTGTATTATATTTAAGGAAATTAAATAGTGAAGAATAAATGCATGCATGTTTCTCGTATTGTGATAAAACAACGGTATCTAGAGCCATCCAATTTTGCATAACGTACGTTTCCACCCGAATATGGGCATTTGGAAGCCAAATTTGGAATTTGTTTTATTATCTATTTCATATTTTGTAAAACTTTAATGAATTTTTGATTAACAAACTCAACGATTTCAAAGCGAGGAATGGCAACACTGTACGAAAAAAAAAAGCATTTTTATCTCCACCGCGCGAGACTGTGTATCAGAAATTTTAAAGATACGCTCATTTTAAAATTGTTTCGCGATATTGCTGTTGAACTGAATTTTATGGCTTAAGGGTGAAGAACATGATACACAGTCCAGTCACATTAATGTGACCATCTGTCAAAAGCCAGAATAACCACCTTTCGCAGAGCGGACTGCTGCGAGACGTGCAGGAAGAGAGTCACATAGGTCCCTGAAGGTGTTCTCTGGGATGTTGAGCCATGCCGACTCTAATGCCGTGGCCAGCTGCGCTAGATTACGCGGTTGAGGATCCATGGCGCGAACAACTCGATCGAGATGGTCCCACAGATGCTCGATTGGGTTTAAGTCAGGTGAGTTTGCTGGCCAGGGGAGGACGGTAAACTCATCCTGGTGCTCTTCGAACCACGCACGTACACTGGCAGCTGTATGGCACCTCGCAATGTCCTGCTGGAAGATGCCATCATCCTGAGGAAAAACAATGCGCATGTAGGGGTGAACATGGTCCGCAAGGACAGATGCGTACTTGTATTGATCCATTGTGCCTTCCACAATGATCAGTGAACCTAGAGAATGCCAGGAAAACATTCCCCAGACCATAATGCTCCCGCCTCCAGCTTGGACCGTTCCGGCAATGGTTGCAGGGTGGTTCCTTTCAGAGGTTTCACGCCTTATACGCCAACGTCCATCTGTCCGATGGAGCATAAAACGCGATTCATCCGAAAACGCAACCTGTCGCCACTCAGTGGACGTCCAGCTGCTGTACTGGCGTGCAAATTCTAGCCTTCGCCGTCGATGAACAGCAGTCAGCATAGGTGCACGAACCAGGCGTCTGCTTCGGAGGCCCAGACGCAGCAATGTTCGCTGAATAGTACTTTGGGAGACACTTTTGGTAGCCCCTTGGTTCATTTTGGTGGTCAGTTGCTCAACGGTAGCCCGTCTATCTGCCCGAACGCATCTCCGCAACCGTCGTTCGCCTCTGTCATCTATGGCCCGTGGTGCACCACATTTGCCACGTCGCTGATTTTGGACAGTCCCATTTTGCCATGCACGGTACACTTTTACCACGGCGGCACGCGAACAGTTCACAAACTCAGCCGTTTCGGAAATGCTTCCACCCTTGGCCCGAAAGCCAATGATCATGCCCTTTTGGAAGTCGGATAAATCGCTTCGTTTCTGCATTACGCCAACGATTGAAATGTTTTCCGAAGCCCTCACACACCCTTTATATACGCTCAACTGCACTGTGCTGCCACCTGCCTTCTGTGATTGGTTATTTAACTCTGACATGGAAAGTACGTGGTGGTCACATTAATGTGACTGGACTGTGTATTTAATAAATAAAAGTAACACACAAAATGTTAAAAAAATCTGAAAGCTTTCAGATTTTTTTTTTCAAATCAGAATTTTAATCCATTAGCTTTGTATCATTCAAAGGAATAGGCTTAATTTAATGATGAATGAGAAAAATTTACGCTTTTGATCAAATATATTAGTGTATGATTTGTTTGAAAACAACTTATATTTACTTCGTATGAAATAAAGGAAGTAGAATAATCGAGAAAAATTTCAGCTAAATAATTTACATTGCGATATGAATCTAATTCAAAGATTTAATTAACTCTTATTACCACTTGTTAAAAGATAATTCTCCTCAGTTCCAAATTTTGTAATAAGAATAATGAGTAATTATACATGCGAAGAGTTTTTCCGTTACTGGAAATTAATAAGTCTACGAAAAGAATCAAACTGCCAATGACTACCTACAAATTGCTGATGAAGATACTTTCTAGTAATTTTCCTTTTAAGTTACAAATTTGACGAAAATCGAAACGCCATGAAGTGTTGTAGCTGAAAAATACAGTAAGAAGCAAAGAAATTTATGATTTTTTACATACAAATACGAAACGAAGTAAAGGATTCTCGAAAGAATTCCGGTATCATATGTCAACGCAAACATCTACTTTGACCGCTCTCGAATCCATTTAAATGATTTTTTTTCATGACATCTGTACGTATGGACAGAATAAAGGACATTTTCCCAAAACGGATTGTAAAATGGTTTTAATTGGATTCAGAAGACATCTGTACATATATACGTATGTATACATCTCCTACAACTCAAAAACGATTATCCGTAGAACATTGAAATTTTCTATACGGGACTGCTATAACATCTAGTTATGGACCTTCCTCTTTTGTTGCAATTGGCAGCACCAAGCATATAATATACATATGCACCTACTTTCTTGCCTAGTTTTTGTGAGCTCTGTTTTTTTTTATTCTTATATGTTGGTAAATAGTTTATTTTTTCCTTTAAAGTGATTTAATTATTCTTATGTTCCTGTCAAGGTTTTAATGCCTTTAGTTAATCTGCGTGGAATAGTAGAATTATCAACAATTTAAAAGTGTAAGTAAAGTTAAGCCTAACGAGGCAGAATTTGTTTACATGTGAAACTCTTAGTAACATCGTATTGTTAGGTTTTTCTTCCTTCTTCTTATGTACATACGTTAAAGGTTTCGTTGATTTGGAGTGAATAACTACGACGACAATTGATGGAGTATCGAAACACTCTTTATTGGCCAGTATTATTCAAGACAGCTCCAAAATCACGTTTACAGTCGTCGAAGAACTACTATAAACACGCTGAAACAATCAGCGACACAGCCTTCAGACTATCAGGCTATAACGGTAGAGACAGCTTCACGGCAAAGCACCAGAGTACAGCTGCCGACTCTGCTCGGTCGTTCTCGGAACTCCACGTACTCTCGAGACTCTCCACGCTACAACTCGCAATGCACTCGACGATTCAGCTCCCGACTCGGTTCAGTCGTTCCCGGAGCTCAAACACCCTCTAAGATAAAACTCGACGATGCACTGCCTCGCGATACACGAAGACTCGCTCGATGCACTCGACGACCAACTCGGCACTAGATTACGAGACACTCGCTCACTGCCTAATTATCAACTCGCTAGAATAGGCACTGACTTCACACTGACTCAACTAACTTCCTCTCCGCGTACCAGCAGGGTTTATATAGCTTTTGGCTTGTGTTCGAGAACATTCTGGGCTAAAACAGTAAGAATTCGTTCCAGAAGGTTCTCCATGCGTCTATAGCATATCGCCAATTTTGTCGCCTAACGGGCGATTTCTCGCCAAATGTGGCAACCCTGCCATTTTCTGGCAACCATAAACCTGCTTTGCGGGGAAGCTATCTTACCGCGCCTGGAGATTTCGTAACAGTATATTATGTAGGTGCACCACCTTCGGTGTTTTTCTGCGAGATGGGGTCAACTGCTAACTAGGCAAAATTTTGGTGCACTGAAAATTTTGCCTTTGATGCCCGTTGGTCGTATTGCTTGTTTTTGCGTAAAAACTCTAATTTTAATTCCAAAAAAATAAATTTTAGTGTTTCATTATTGTTTAATTGTCTTTAAATGTATTTGGTTTTTTAGATTTTTTAGTGTTTTACAATTTTCAATGAAGATGTTTCGTGTTTTTACATATTTTTGCCTTGCCGCGGAGGGAGAAATGAATGGATTGAATAAGAAATACATGTCCAATGAAATTATAGGAAATAGTTTTAAATTAAGTGCAGCAAACATTGTGCATAATTTAATAGGCCGTAGAAGGAAGTCTTGTGATGTCTGTACCAGATTGTTTCTATTCATTTCTACTATAGCTATCTAAACTTCAGTTTTTTTATATATATACATACAGTATGTTTGTTGTGGTTTATTTGTCTAAATTTGTTTTTTTTTTTGGAACGCATTTACCTCGTAAGAAAAGATGTTCGTGGAGGATATCGAAAAATTTTCTTCTTCTTTAATATTATACCAGTAATTGAAATGATATACCATTGAAATCAATGCCACTTATAAAAAAAATCCAAGACTCATTTCATTGGCCTCAGAAAACATTCCTTTCACCTTCTGTTTGTTTCTGTCACGCACCCTCTTATTTTCTCAGTAAAGTAGAGGAGGAATGAAAACAGATCTTTGCTAACATAGTCATTTTATATAAGAAAACATTAAGGTCACATTACACTTTTCTACTTGAAGTATGCTAATGAGGGTAAGTGCAAGAGTTTTTAAATAATAACTCTGTTTACTAATAATATACCTTTATTTAAACATTCCTTCTCCCAGGGGAACTTGTGTTTAGTGACGTCTTTAAATACTTCTGGTAGAATGTTGAGTGGTTGAGAAGCTTAATTTCAAGGAGAAAAAGAAAAAAATTCTCGAAATTTTGTTAAAATTTTAAGTTAGAAATGCATTTACTGCGGTAATTCAACTTTTTGAACGCTTGTGGCAAATTGGTTTATCAATAGAGTTGTTAATAACAATGTGCTGCTAATACAAGCTACATCTTTGTTTTTCCTACTACAAGGAAGCAAAATGGCAAAGTAAATTGCTTCTTACGATAACAAAGAAAGCCATATAGAAGCTATGTACTTCTTAACAAAATTCTGACATTTTCGATGACAGCAAATTTGTTAATAGAATACTTACTGATTAGACTGCTATTTCCACGCTGGGATTTAATAGTTATTTACTAGCAGAGTAGAGGCTATGACGGTAGAAACACCTAACAAGGTATTTAAGAATTTAAGTACTTGGTGGCCATGCAATGACTATCCATATATACGAGTCCCTAGCGAGCCCACGGTTCAATGAATCAGAATAATGAGCTGGAACGCTACCGTTTCCTATCTAAACAAATCCAAGAAAATTTCCAGAGCCTTCAAACGTAAATACTTTATAACAACTCAAATTTAAATTTCGCCCATCTTTAGAATTATGATTCAGACTTTTTAGTATTTAAAAAAAAGAGAAAAATGAGTTACAGACAACAAATTTTTCATTAAATCTTACTCGAAATATATCCTATTGAGCGAAAATTTCCCTTAAATCTGTTCACTTTTAATTTTTTGGTCGTTTGTTTTTATTATAATCATGTAAAGGAAACAACATGTATTTCTAGTTTAAAAAAAAAAAATTAAATTAAAAAGTAAAAAAAATCTGAAATGTTTCAGATTTTAAATTACGTCCAAAGGGACGTTTATTTAACATTTTGTGTGTTACCTTTATTTGTTAAATACCATGTTCTTCGCACTTAAACCATAAAATTCAGTTCAACAGCAATATCGCAAAATAATTTTAAATTGAGCATATCTTTAGAAATTTCGGTACACGCTCTCACGCGCTGGAGATAAAAATGTTTTTCTGTACAACGTTGGTATTGCTGGCTTTGAAATCTTTGAGTTTGTTAATGAAAAATTCGTTAAAGTTTTAGAGAATATTGTTACGAATTTCACATTTATTTGGCTATTTATTTAGAATTGTAATTAAAATTCCTTTTTATTTTCCCATGCAGCGCAGACGATTTTTGAAAAGAAAGCTACGTCAAAAAAAAAACATGCATACATTTATGCAGATTTTTCATTTTTTAAAATTTAATGCAGAGCGATAACATTTAGTGGCAACAATTTGAAAAGTGATTCAACGTTTTAATGATTCAACGCAAAACGCCCAAACGAAAGTAATAGTCCTTCGGGACTAAATCCCTTTGGACTAAAAAACATGCATACATTTATGCAGATTTTTCATTTTTTAAAATTTAATGCAGAGCGATAACATTTAGTGGCAACAATTTGAGAAGTGATTCAACGTTTTAATGATTCAACGCAAAACGCCCAAACGAAAGTAATAGTCCTTCGGGACTAAATCCCTTTGGACTAAAAAAAAAGAATTACAATAGAACTTAGAGTAGCGGGACTTGACGAATTTTCTTCTACTATTTTGAGTAACAAGAGAATACTATTCGTTAACAGAATTGCAGAAATTCTCTTAATATGTGCGCAATTTAATATACATACGTATATTGTAGTTCATTGCGATCTTTGATGATTCTGTCTACTGGTAGTTGGTTCACTTTCAGAGAAATCTTTTAACACAAGTCAGTTTTAATGGACATAATTCATCTCTGAACATAATTGTTAGAACTCGTTAAAGAAAAAAAGGTTTTATACTGCTTTTGAGGGCAAACAGGCAATGATCATTGTTTAAATTACAATATATATATATTACAATAATATATATTACAATAATATATATATATATATATATATATATATATAAAAAAAAACAGGGTGTTTATAAAGGACCCATTTTGATGTTTAATAACTCATAAAATAATAAAGACAGATTAAAATTAATAACATAAATGATTAGATAGACTCAAAAAGTTTCATGACCTTTGTCAATGAACTTCCAATTGTGCTCCCTTCGTCGCACGGAAAATTTCAAATCGATATTCAATTTCACGCCAGGTACCGGCAAGCATGTCGGCATCCACAGAGGCTATTGCGGTTGTAATTCTGGCTTTTAGGTCATCAATGTTCTACACTCTCCTCCTGTAAACGTTGTCTTTTACAAATCCCGAAAGGAAAAAGTCCAGCGGCGTTATATCAGGTGATCTGGGTGGCCAAGGAATTGGACCTCCACGCCCAATCCATCTTCCTGTAAAATGGTCATTCAAAGAACTATGAACGATGGCACCCCAATGAGGTGGTGCACCATCTTGTTGCAAAAAGACATGTGGCTGAAGCTCTTTTAATTGTGGAAATACGAAGTTTTCCAACATGTCTAAGTCTACGACTGATGAGACCGTCTTTTCTGTAAAAAAGAAAGGCCCAATGATACGGTCGTGCATTAGTCCACACCACACATTAACCTTTGGGGAATCCCTTTGTGCCTCACGGCATTCATGGGGGTTTTCAGATCCCCATATGCGCATATTATGGCGATTAACAATGCCAGAAAGATGAAAGGATGCTTCGTCCGAGAACATTATGCGCTTCAGAAATTCAGCATCATCTTCTATCCTCCTTAGCATATCTGTTGCAAAGGCCATCCTCCTAGGCCTATCCTCCTGTTCCAAAACTTGAACAATTTCAACTTTGTATGCATGCAGTCTTAATGTTTTCTTAATAACCTTGTACACCGTCGAAATTGGCATATCCTATTCTCTTGCCGCTGATCTCACAGATCTTCTAGGATTGTGTAAAAATGTCTCTCTGACACGCTCAACATCAAAATCACTTGTGCAAGGACGTCCGGAACGTTTCTTATCTGCTATACTTCCAGTTTCTAGAAAATTCTTTTTCCACCGCAAGATGCTGCTTTTGGATGGAGGATCTTTTTGGTAAATTCTTCTGCAATTTCTCTGTGTTTGCATTATGGATTTCGTTTCTATGAACCACCATAAAATCCGTGCTTTCTCTTCTGGTGTATGCATTCTCTTTAACATCCGGTCGAATAAAATAGCACATGCAAAAGTACTAGAACAAACACATCAAAAGTAAACATAATATTGCAATAGTTGCAAAACAAAAGAGAGAAAAATGCAATTAATAAGCAGACGATATTTAGAAAAGTACAGATATTTAGACTGGAAAATGAAATTATCTGAAATTAACCACACGCGCAGACGATATTTACAAAAGTAAAGATATTCAAACCTGAAAAGAAAAATATATAAGTTATTCCATCAATAAATGCCATAAGTTTGTTTATATCTTCATTATTTTATGAGTAATTAAAAATCAAAATGGGTCCGGGGCTTTATAAACACCCTGTATTAAAAAAAAGTTTTGTAATTATATATATATAAAACAACATTTTAAAAACAAAACATAATCATGCCTAGATTTGGTTCAAGTTTTGGTCTTTTTGAAGCATTAGTTCTAATTTTCTTACTATGTATATAAATTGGATTTTCCGGCTCTTAGATTTTCTTTCCTTGGACTCAATCCTGTTGAATTATCCTTAAATCCGTTTTAAGCTGATTAAATTTAAAACGATATAGTCTTACTACAAAATTAAATCATTTCTGTACAGCAGGATTTCTATTAAGCAAAGTTTTCTTAAGTGGGATTTGGTTTTATATTTTTTTTTGTGGATTTCTGGAGGAATGAAATGGATGATATTCGATTTTATATATTTCGTTAGGTGTAGGAAAGTAATTTTATTTAAGGAATTCGAACACGTTTGAAGAATTTTTTTTTAAGAAATATGATTCAGGAAGAAAAACTTTGCTGTCATTTTTAGTTTTAGTAGCTTAAAGATAGAATATCAGTATTTGAAATAAATTATTAAAACTCTACAAAAGTATTAAGTAAATATAGAAAATTAGGGAAAGTTTTTCTAACATTTCAAAAATGCAGCATGAAAAACAAGGAGACTTATCCAAAAACCAATGACATTCAAATAAACTATATGTATGCTTCTAGGGCTTGTACTATTATTTAAAAAGTATAACAGTAAACAAAAATTTTAATTAGAGATAATTAAAGACGAATGTTGAAAAATTACAAAAATTTGGGCATTTTTATCATGTTATAATTCAAAAAATCTGATGGGTACACCACAAGACTTCTTTGTAAGGAATATTAAATTATACGCATTTTTTCTTGCATTTCATTTGAGCTTATTGGATTGAATCAAATCTACTTCGTTGATAGGGCATAAGCCACAACAGAACAAAGGCACTATTTAAAATTCACTATATTTGTTTACCACAGCGACACTCTGGTGCTAGGTTTACTTAACAGAGTTACATCTCATTCATTTTATAACTCAGAATGCACAAAATTACATCATCTGAAGAATTATCTAATCTTTGCTACTGTTCTATTCAAATACTATAATAAATCTAAAACGATGTGTAAAAGAAATTAGACAAAAAAAAAAATGTTTTCACAGACGATACAGTTTTTTTCATTCAATTAATTCAGTTCTCACTTCGCGACTACGCAAAAATACATAAAAGCTCAAAATATCTATATTAAAAATTACGAAGTAAATCTTAAACACTTATTTCCTCGAATAAATTCCAGAATGGATTAAGCATGATTTAATTCGCAATAATAAAAAGGAGGCCTAATCTTTGTTGTTGCGAAGCTTAATTTCTCTAGATTGGCAACAAATCCACTATTCTGGTAAGTTTTAAATGGAAACAAATATGGCCGCTATGGCCAAAATAACTAGGCTTAGCCGCACTTAAACAACATTTAATTTTTTGGTAATTCTACAACTCTGACACCTTAACCGGAAAATAAGAACAACATAATTCAATCCTTTTTAAAGCAAAAAATACCCAATTTACCAATATATAAGAATAAAAAAAGCTGAAGTCACTGAGCCGAGTAACAGAATAGGTACATATATGCAAGATATAACAAAATACGATAGCTGCTTTAAAAAATAATTGGCGACCTGAAAATTAACATTCTGAATTTAGTGCTCTCCCCTAAATTCTTCTGTTCTCCCAAATTCGAGATCTTTCTATCGTTATGTAACGATACTTGAAAAGAGCAACTAAAACTAAAATTAACCAATCATAAATTAGCTGTACTTGTACATCAAACTTGGTATAAATACCGCTGGAGAATTAATTACGTTATTCTTCTGCTGCATTCCTTCCGCCATTGCTAACGTATCTTCTATGCTCTGCTAAGATGATGTCACCCCCATTAACCTGTGTAAATTATATGTAAGAAATTATCGTAATTGCTATGATTAAAGAGTATATTGTCTATAAGGAATTTTTCTAGTGTGCCTGGAAATCTGCAAGTAAAGATGATAATTGGCTGAATTTAGTTTGGTATTTGTGGTATCAAGTCCTTCCTCTCCCTCGAAATCACACACGCACGCACGCACGCATAGGCACGAGCGCACACGCGCACTTCTGAATCCATTTTAAATCAGTTTTATAATTCGTTTGAGGAAATAGAGTCCTTTATTCCGTCCTTACGTACAGATGTTACTCAAAATCATCATTAAAATGCATTCAATAGCGGTCAAATGGATATTTTCGTTGAAATATGGTACGCGGAAATTTTCGTGATTACAATACTTCCTTTACTTCGTACAAGAAAGTAAAAAGCAATTTGTACAATTAGGGTTTCTACTCAAAAACATGCTATTCGACCAGCGGGAAAGAAGGCAGCTTTTTCGGTGCACAAACGTGAAAGTTTATTTTTGGTTCCACCTCGCAAAAGTCAAGTCATTATAGATGCAGAAACTGACTGAATTCACTAATGTACTGAGTAACAAATGTAAACAAATGCCGATTCGTTAAGCTTAACTCGTCACTTAAAATACTAAACTGTTGATAATTTTACAACAATTGCATGCAGATTAACTAAAGGCATAAATCCTTAATCGGAATATAAAAACTTCATAATTCAATAAGCAAAAAAATGCACAATTTACTATATATATGAATAAAAAACCTCAGCTCTCCGAGTCAGGTAACAGAGTCGGAAAATATATACATTTTATAGCAGTCCCGTATACAAAACGTCATTGTTCTACATCTACTCGTTCTTTAGTTATGCGAGATAAATGCATACGCACATTCGTATAGACGTCAAGAAAAAAAAACTTTTCTGTATCAATTTTAAAACCGTTTTACAATCCTTTTTGGGAAAAACAGTTCTTTTCTGTCCTTACGTGCATGTATCACGCAAAAAGATCGTTCGAGGTTTCGAAAGCGGTTGAAATATGATACCCGATATTTTTCTCGATTACAATACTTCCTTTCCATCGTATAAGGAAGTAAAAAGAATGAATTAGGAGGCACGTAGGATCTTCAAATGCCATAAAAATGATCCCGTAAAAACTGAAACGACGGATGAAAGCACTGACCAAATTATACTTTTACTACTATTTACTATTTTTGACAAATTTCTAGTTATTATTAACTACAGAAGACTTAATAATTTCGTCTTTTCGTACATAAGATTTATGTTCCTTGATGCGAAACTTTAACGTTCTTTTCTTTTGGCCGATATATCTGAAACCGCGCTGAGAAGATATGACATAAACTCCACAAGAAATGGAATCTTTAAGAATCGAACATGGATTTTATTGATAAGCCAGAAAATGAATCGCAAACTGATTTTCTGCGAAATCGATGTAATTTTGGAACTAATAGAATGATGAAATGGAAGCACTAGAAAGTTATTATTGTTATTGCTTCCAGGGAAATGTCTTCTTTAATGGCAAGATGAAAAGTTTCTTAAAGTTTTAATTAATGACGACAGCCAAAATCCTCAGTCAGTGATAACTTATTTCAAAGAATTGAGTTCTTTTGTTGTTACTCATGCTCACGTGTCTGACAGAGTCAGCCCAAGCCCACGAGAATTCTCGTATGAAGGAGCGCTAGATTACGCCTGTCGTTGGCAACAGCCTTGAGCACCTAACAGGTAACAGTGGGATTTGGCTCAGTTTCGCCCCCAATTCTGAAGGAGAGCATCCCGGGAGGACGGGTCCCAGGGGATCCCTCCCCTCTCCCCTTCCACCAAACCACGTAAGAGGACTTTCGGCTCGCCGCATATTTAGAGTGCATATCTAGCGCTCCTTGAACGAGAATTCTCGTGGACTTGGGCTCTGACTCTGTCAGGCAAGTGAGCATGAGCAAGAACAACAACAATAATCGGAAAGAAATCAGATTTCAATTCTACCGTTTACAATAAACATTTTTCTGTTTGTTTGTCTCCCCATGCTAAGTCAGGTCACCCAGCGAAGCAAAAAAGGGCTTATTTTTAGTATTATGTATACCGCATTCTTAAAACTTATTTCTCAGAACCTTTGTTTGCTAATGAACTCAATTATCTGAGACTTGCCGCTAAGGATTTTCTCCCGTTGTCATTGATAAAGCCTTTAAGACATTTTTCGTCTTGCCACTAAAGAAAATATTCCCGTGTTAGAAATAACACTAACGGCTTTCTCGTGCTTATATTTTATCCTTCTGTTAGTTACAAAATTGCATCGATTCTCCTGAAGTTCAATTTGCAAGTCATTTTCTGGCTTATCAATAAAAACCCGTGGTTCGATTTGTATAGCTTCCATTTTTGACTTTAATTCTTAGGGAGTTTATGCTATATCTTGTCAAAGTGGTTAGAGATATATTGGCCAAAATAAAAGAGGGTTAAATTTTCCCATCAAAGAATACAAATCTTATGTGTGGAAAAGACGAAATTAGCAAGTCATCTATAGCTAATTAAAATTGGAAATTTTATCAGAATCTTGATTTTGAGCTTGCAAACATTATCCAAAAAGCTTCTTCCATTGACGAATTGGATTTTTATGAAGCTATTCATATTCACAAAGATTTATCTGATTTAATTGATGACTTCAATTCCAATCTGGTCTTTCCTAAAACTAAGCTAATCTAAACTTGGCGGCACAAACAGCCCATAGAGAGCCATGTACTGCACTGAGCGAAGTCGTGATAAAGCAGTTTCAGAACCGTGTCTCTTAAATACTTTTTCTAATACCTCTAATATTTAAATTTGACTCTCCCTCATTTTTATTCCTCTCATTTATTTGCCTGCAGCACAAAAGTTTTATTATTTTTACTTTCCTTATCATTCTAATTCTGAGATCCAATAGCTTGTAAGGTTTATCCTAAGTTTATTAACAGTTATTTTAAGTTTTGTATCTTTCCTATCTTATTCTAATTTCAGCTTACAATTTCCTGCCAGAATATAAATTCAGAAGCGCAGTTAATGCAAATGAGAAAGAGTACTATTTAAGTCGTGACTTCACTGACTTCAGGAGAGAGAGTCTGATTCCCTGACTAGCGCGCGTTTGCCTTTTGGCTACGTCTCTCTTAGCTGTTACTACGCTCGGCCATACCTTAGTCCCTTGCTTGGCTTCGCCGATTTAATTAATACTGAGGGGCCAACTAGTTAGATTCTGATAGCTTCGACTATACCTTTTAAATAGCTAAGTTAAGCTAGTTTTAGTTTAAATTATTATTATTTTAAGTTCAAGCCTGAGTGGCGGCTTTGTGTAAAGTTCCAAGTAGGAACTCTTGTAAATATACTGAAAAATAAAGGGTTAAAAGCCCTCATTAAGTCTTACGTGTTCTGTTCAAACACTTAAGCGATTATTCGCTTGTTAGTGTTCGTGGGGTGCTAAGTTAGAACTTTAGATTTAAATAGCAATACCCCCCCCCCCAAGTTATAATTTTAAACTACATTACTTAATATTTTTTTTAATACACTGCTCTTTTTAAACTAGATAAGACTGATAAGAATTCAGCTATCAATATACCGTATTCATAATGATTTTTATCCTATTAACATTTTTACTATTTGCATACACTATCTTTTCTGAGTAGCCAAATTATTTAACAAATGGGATAGATTTCTTTTAAACAATTGTTTAGATTTTGCTACAGAAAGTTTATAATAAATGTCAAAATTGGAATAACATATTCTGGCATTGACAATTAGGGGAATGAAGGCTTATAGGAAGGAACGTAAACTTAAATTAAAATGATTATTTAAAATAAATATAAATTCCTACAATATAATATAACTTTCATGTCATGTAAAATTTAGATTTCTTTGACACAGTAACAATGTACATATTTAAAAGAATTTTAAGTCCAATAATTTATGAACGGCAAATCAAAATATGGAACATTTATTTTTTTTTAAATTTAATTAATTAATTTTATAGAACTTACTGCTTTTTTAAATTTGAAATATTCAAATCACATTAAATTTTTAGCATATTTATCAGGTTTTTTTCTTTTTCTTGGAAAAAAGTGGTGCCTTAATTTGTCAAACACATTCAATGAATACCATTATTGCCTTACCGTCCTTTAAAACTTTTCTTACCTGGCTTATAAGATGTATTTAAGCAAATGAACATTATAATTCTAGTATATTTCCTAAGAAGTGAAATTTCTAATACAAGACATTTTTAAACCATAAAAAAATTGTTAACCTGAATATGGCAGAGCATGACACAAAAGCCCAATTCATATTTCGATTCTACGACTCTATTTATGCCAAATGCCAAGTTTTGCGAAAGTAGCACAAGTAGTTTTTAAAAAATTAGCTCTCAATTAGCTTTTTAATGTTAATTAAATTTGATATATAATTATTAATATCTCTTTCCTTATTAAACTTGCTTGATTGCTTTTTTCACAATTCGAAATTTAGGTTCAGTCCAACTAAAATTCACAGATATTTTGTATTTGTTTCTAAAATTTGTATATTTTAGTGATTTTTATCAATTTTTCGTAAAACTTTTTGTATTATAGCCTGCAACAATTTTTGCCCTTATCTTAAAGTACATCATTTCTAAGTATATCTGCAAAATGTTAGAGCTTTTAATTCAAGATTTCCTAAGATACACTTGAATTTATATATTACCGCCTTTTTAAACTTGGGCATATTTATTATAAGATATAATGACACCAAATGTGCTTTACGTACTTTGTTAAAATTATTTAACAGAATGAACGACGTACTTTTTTTCCGCTTGTGCAAAATGAAAAAAGCGAAAGGAAAACAGGTAACTATACACTGGTGTGAAAAAATTAAGGACGAAGTAGAAAAATTAGCATATCAGCTGAACGAAGAGGCAGAGCGAACAGAAAGACCAATCAGGAGATTAAGTAAGGTGATGTACGGTAGCACATGCGCAGATATGCAGGTAGACGTAATGGGCGAGTGTCTGAGTAGTATAAAGCACGTTGTCGGTGTCGGTCAGTATTTCTGGCAAAGAGATTGCACGCCGTATAGCAGTTAAAATCACACCGAGTTGCTGTCTCAGCGAGAAATGGCGAATAATCAATCTTTTAGACGACATGCTTTTACCCGAGGTCGAATCATTGGGAAGTTGGAGGAAGGCCGCAGTGTGACAAGTGTGGCTGCAGAGTTCGGAATTGCTCACAGCATCGTTTCACGACTTTGGAGACAATTTCAAACTACAGGAACAGCTATCCGGGGGTTCAGTAGTGGTCGTCCACGAGGAACCACACCCGCAGATGACCGGTATATTGCCTTATAGGCTGGAAGAAACAGGCAGCAGACAGCGGGAGAAATCGCTAGACACACGACACAGGCGACTGGACGACCGATATCGCGTTTTACCGTGGCCAGAAGACTGCACGGTGGTGGTCTGTTTGCACGACGCCTTGTACGGTGTGTACCTCTAACGCCTGCCCATCGGAGAAGGCGTTCTCTGTGGTGCCGGGAACACCGGAATTGGAGAGACAATGAATGGGGACGAGTACTCTTTACAGATGAGAGCAGATTTAGTCTGAGTTGCGATTCTAGACACATACACATCTGGACAGAGCGGGGAACACGCAATAACCCCTTCAACATCATCAAAAGGGACTGTTTTGGAGGTCGCGGAGTTCTCATTCGAGCAGACATAATGCTTGGTAGCCGGACCGACCTTCATATCTCCCAAGGAGGTTCGTCACCTGGGACTGCTATTGTAACGAGGTTCTTCTTCCTTACATGCGTCTTTTCACAAGGGCTATGGGTCCTCAGTTCCTCTTCATGGACGACAACGCTCCACCTCATCGCACAGTTACTGTCGAAGAGCTGTTGGAGAGTGAAGATATTGAACACATGGATTGGTCGGCAAGGTCTCTGGATCTAAATCCCGTCAAGCATGTACGGAACTTACTAGGGAGACCCGTGGCAGCACGTAACTTATCGCCAGTAACGATTCCGAAACTGCGATTGGTGCTACAAGAGGAACGAGCAGCAGTGTCTCAACAGCTCATTAACAACCACATATCCAGCATGCACAAATGATGTGAAACCTGCCTAGCAGTCAGGGGAGATCATATCCCCTATTAAAGACCGGATGTTTCTTGCTGGACACCCATCACAGGGATGTTTCGGCCTTCAGTCGCATTGCGCTCCATGCTACTTTTTCAATAAAGCTTCTTTTTATCCCTCTGATTTCTCTTTTAGTAAGTGTTGCTTACATTACTCATGCCCTTACGTATTGGGGATCTTACGGTATTAAATGTGTTGATTTGGAAAGTTTTTGTACAAAGTTATATTGAAATAACCGTCTCGTCCTTAATTTTTGCACACCAGTGTAAATTGAGAATTTCACGAAGTGAATTATTCTTCGTTCAGACTGAAAAAAGTGAGCTAAGATAAATTTTTGAATTTCTCGTTACGTTTGTCACCAAATTTTACAAAATCTAAAATTAATCATAATTTGAGTCCTAGAATCGAAATCGAAATATCGGGAAAAGTAGGTAAGCCATTTCGGAAAAAGACCGATTTTGTGACAAAATAGGTATGTTAGAACAATGCTATATATAAATCTAAAAATCATATATACGTATATATATATCCTAAGTTGCCCTTTTGAGACTTGAAAAATGCAAGTTAAATTTCGTCAATCAGCGCAGTAGAACAGGAGATAGAAAACCTTTTTTTTTTTTTGTGCAGAGTGTTTAAATGCAATATTTATTTTTAATATGCAATATTTTTGTTTAAATACAATATTTAGACATGAAATGTAAAATATGAAGCTGGTATGTACTCGTAATAAAAAAATCTGATGTGTACACGACATGACTTCCTTTTACGGAATATTAAATAATACCCATTTTGCATTTCATTTAAACTTATTAAATTAAATCTACTTTGTCGATAGCACATAAATCACAATAGAATAAATGCACTCTTTAAAATTCACTATATTTGCTTACCAAAACGACACTCTAGCGCTCAGTTCACTAAACACCGTTACATCTCATTCATTTTATAACTAAGAATGCACAAAAATTATGTATATCATATGAAGAATTATCTAATCGTTGCCACATGTTATATTCAAATACTATGATAAATCTAAAACGATGTATAAAAGAAATTAAATAAACAAACAAACAAATAAAAAAATAAACAGTTTTTCACAGATGATTCAATATTTCTCGTTCAATTAATTCAACTTCACGACAAGACAAAAATACATAAAAACTCAAAATATCTATAGTAAAAATTACGAAGTAAATCCACACTTATTTCACCGAATAAATTCTACAATTAAGCCTGATTGAATTCGCAGTAATAAAAGAAGGCATTATCTTTGTTGTTGCGAAGCTTAGTTTCTCTAGATTGGCAACAAATACACTATTCTGCTAAGTTTTAAATGTAAAGAAATATGGTCGCTATGGCCAAAATAATTATTCTTAGCCGCATTTAAACAACTTTTAAATTTTTGATAATTCTACAACTCTGACACGCTGGTTAAAGTCATAAAAACCTTAACCGGAAGATAAGAACAACATAATTCAATCATTTTTAAAGCAAAAAATGCACAATTTACAAACGTATTAAACAAGAACAAAGAAACTTAGCTCACTGAGCCGAGTAAAGGAGGGGATATATATATATATATATACATACATATATACTTAAATAATTTTGATTTTTGCGATTTAAGGTTTTCCTTAACTGTTCTTAAAGCAAAGGAGAACTAGAAAATTCTATTTTTAAATTCTTTTTAAAATTCTGACAAATACCTTTCCGATGATAATTTTAATTGAATTTCTGTTCCGTGGAGATGTTATATGGAAAGTTCTCTTATTATAATTTTTTGTGAATTATTGGTTTATTGCTTTGCAGCTTTAGCGAAAGCCTTGGGCTTATTAATTTTTTTAAAAATTACATTTATAAATATATTTATATACTTTTGGTGGGGCCGATTGTAACAAAAAGAAGAGGTGCACATATACATGTTATAGCAGTCCTATATACAAAGTTTCAACGTTCTGAGGCTACTCGTTTTTGAGTTACGCGAGATACATACATACATACGTACGCCCGTACGTAGCGAAAAAAATATCTTCAGTATCCACTTTAAATCAGTTTTCTAAAGTCTAATCAGTTTCTAAATTTCTAAAGTAGAATGCTTGACTGTGCAGTGAGCATAATTAGCACCATTCATTAAACCTTAAGAAAATATAAATATTTAAATACAAGTAATGAAAGTTAAGTATAATTTTATGCTAGCAGTGATCTTCCTTTTCGATCCATAATGTACTTCACTATTTTTTGTGGTTGCTTTCCCCCCGTTTTAGGCTGAAAAAAAGTTCAGGAACAAAGCTTTCAAGATTACAATACTTTCCTAAGGTAAATTTAAATTTCATTCAACAGTAAAGATTTAATTTTATGTTTTGGTAACAACAAGAAATCCTTATTTATTTAATGAAAAAAATCCTGTTTGAAGTATTAGATTGTAATCTTAAGCTTTCACATGGCATATTTTTTAAAACTGCTAAGAATTATTATTGTTTTCCTTTCGATGAAATTACGTCTGACATAAATCCAATATATATCTTTTCCTATGGATGACGAATAAAATCGTTCGTTTATCATCGACATTAAAGAAAGTACATCGTTTAAATAAAGCGTTAAGTTAATCAGTTAAAAAGTAATTTTACCTGGACTTTCTGAAAGCATTTTGCAGCAACTATATTTTAGATTGTAACAAACATAAATAATATAGGTTTATAAAACCTATAATAGGTCGATCGTGTACACTATGGTCTGCATTAAAAATAAAATTTAATTGTTACGTTGAAGGTTTTCAGCACTATAAGAATGTTTCTATCATTTTATCTAGTTCTTTCTTTTTTAAAGTTATTTTTTTTCAAGCAGCAACATTTTTTTTCTGAAGTTTTGGTACTTTTTAAACAACTTCACGTTTAGAAAAGGAATGAGGAAACAAATTACAGAGTCACCAGGTTTTTTCGCTGCAGAAAACTGAAGAAATCAGCAATGCCCTTGCCAGGATTCAAAGAAAGGACCTCCTGATTGCTAGCCTTACGTGCTATCCAGTTACACCACGAAGATAGGACGGAAAGAAGGGAGAAAATACCTTACATACGCCCCCTTTTAAAGGGAAAATTGGGATGAAAGGACACAATTGTAAATCCTGTTGGTGACTAATTGTCATCTACCATCTTTTAAATCGGGCGCCACCACTTTTAGAGTCATTAGGTTTTTCGATGCATGGGAATTGAATGAAAATAGGGATGCCTTGCCCGAGATTCGATAGATGTTAGTCTTTACAGTTATCTACCGTAATTGAAATTTCCACTTCATTAAACACATTTATAATGAATCTTGAAGCTTACGTTTTGAACTAAAAGATAAAGTAATTATTTTGCATTTAGTTTTCCCCTATAGCCTAATAATAAAGTGTGTATTTAGTTGAATGTGTGCTTACTTATATACACAGAGAAATGTTTAGCGAATGCATGATCTTCTGTAAATTTAATAACTTGGAGTACGTTAAGTGAAGAAAAAAGAAAAATATATAGATGCAAGGTAGAGGGTATCCTGGAAAGGATTGACTGTTTTTAGTATGAAATAGCAAATAAACAATGACAGTTGCTAAATTAAAAAAGTTACGTTATTATTATGTATTAATGTCCGAAGTCAGCGATGTTTTTAGTACGCTTCCTTCTGTCAATGCGAAATTTCAGCAACAGAAAGTGTGCAGCGTCGTAGTACTTTATGCGAGTATCAAGGGGAAAACGACTTATTTTTGCAAAAGAAATGTTGCAATTCATTGAAAAGCGTAACTTTTCTGACTAAGCAGATTTCAATTTGGATAGCTGTGTCAGTAAACAAAACTGGCAGATCTTGGGAACGGAGAACCCTTGTGTGCGCTCCACGGTCATTATATGCCAAAAAACGGCAACATTAGGCCCAATTTGTTTTGAAGAGTACAGTGAATTCATATTCTTCAGAAACAATATGGTACATCTAAGATTGGGCGAAATGTCACCAGATTTATGAGATTTCCAATTTTCACTTTTCTGCAGGAATATTTTGATAACTGCATCCTTGCATCACTCTACGCCAGTGCAAAAGATAAGGGTATTAGATTTAGCCATTTTATTTGCCGTATCTCGATACGAGCGATTTCTTCCGTGGAGGCAACTTGAAAGACGCGATATATCGACAGAAATTCATCACGTAGGTTTAGAACAAACCTTCAACCACGAGAGCGAAAACTGTTTCTGTTAATACTGCTGCAAAACATATCTGCTAATGCTGTATTTTGCTTACAATAAATGAATAGTTTGAATGGTAATATTTCTAGAAAATTTTTATGGTATTTCCAAGAGTATTATGACGACTGATAACTTCAGAAACCGAAGCACCTCCTGATGATGACATTTGGTGCTAACATATGAAAGGTTACTAAAAACATTCCTGACCTCACATATTAATCTCGTGCAAGAATTATTTTAATAATTGTCATAATTTGCTCTTAAATTTTAAAAATAATCACTCATCTTCAGGGCATTCTTTGTTAAACAGGTTTCTCTTGTCTCTGATTATTACTCTAAAGTAACTCCAAAAGCCTACTTTTGGAAAGTGTCTGTGTTAATAAGGTACTATATTTCTCTTGTTTATTAAGAACAGAAGTGAAATAATTGTATACTCGTTATTGCTCAAAATGGATCTTTGTCCCGAGCAAATAATGGCTTGAACGATTACTATATTCGCATAGTTTTTGAAAATATTTTTACAGAACAAATTTTAAAAGTTTTAAGAGCAAACTCTTCTTTGTGATGTCTGCTATAATATGAAGCTTCGAGATTGCAGCTTCTTTGTTTTTTGCAGCTTCTTTCTTTATGAAGCTTCAAGATCGCAGCTTCTTTTTAAATATAATTTCTTAAAAAGCTTAAGGTACACAGAACTCTTCAAAGTTATTTACCTATGGCATCTTATATAGCGAAATACCCCTCATCTTAAAGTCGGAAAAATGGAACTCGATGAAGGTGCAACTACGCTGCTGTATAAGTTTTTCTGGTTTATGAAATCTGCAGACAGAATGCTATATACACTGTTGTTTGTGAGAAGGGTTTTAGAAGAATTAGATGAACGGTATTTAGGAAGAACAAAAGAGTTTGAGAGGTATGAATTAGAAGAATTTCTTGTTGAAGAGTAGGTTCAAATGTCAAACGACCTCGGGAATGAATATGTGGGACTATTTCGTTGTTAATAAAAAAAGATGAAACGTTTTGATGACAGATGTAAGCATCGTATAACTTACTTTTCTATTAATACGTTTGAATTAAATTATTTTGGAGTATTATTACTATACATTTACTAAGGAATGCATTATTATACTATATTTATGCGAAACGCTTAGCTCAAAGTATTAAAAAGCTTCATTGTGATGTGAAACATTTTTACCATAAATAAATTTCCATAGTTTAAAAACTAAAAAATCAAGAACTTATTAATTCAAGATTTGATTTAATGTCAACTTAACCATTGTTGTCACTGATATTTTTGATTAAATTCCTTAGATATTTTAAGAATGTGTTCATTATTTGTAACATGTCTCAACTACATTATTTGTACATTGTCTGTAATTTGTAGCATGCTGTAATTTTACACTTGAAACTATAACGATTTGAAGATGAAAATACACAACACAAAGCACTGTCGAAACCTGCTCAGGTATTGCAGTCTATACTCCGGTTTGTTGGGTGAAAATACAAATAAACTTGAAAAATACATTTGAAAATGATAATAATAAATTAATTCATGAAGAACAAAGTCTCAGCTTTGTAAACATTTGATGAAACGGAATCCATATCCTGCTATGGCAGGTTGTAAACAAATGTAAACACTTTACAGTTATCTACTTACTACTACTCTTAGCTCTGTTTGAAAGATGATTCGTCCGTGTTAGTCACGTTGTTGGTCGCCCACCCAAGTACTCACTACGGCAATGTTGCTGAAAAATGAGCATGAATGTAAAGATTTAGGTTTGAGCAACAATTAAAAATTTACCATTTCGGATTGTGATGAATGCTTCTTGGCCGTTTGACAGTATGCTCAGTAGTTGGGTCATAGTTTGCAAGTTCTCTTATACGGAGGTATTCTGAATTTTGCATTTTCTGGAAAACGTTATGGCAAGTAGAAAGTATTTCGTCATGCATGGAATCGATTTTCATTTCTTTAAGTATTTGCTTGTTCCGAACGTACGACAGAGAGTTTAAAATCATCCTTAGTAATTTATTTTGAAAACCTTCTAATTTTTTACTATAGGTTTTTCTAACAGAACTCCAGGCAGGAATACCGTACAGTAAAATGGGACGAATCATAGTGAGATATATCATACATTTTATTCTTATGTGAAGTTTCGAGTTTCTTCGTAGGAGAGGATAAAGGGCAATGACCCCTGCGTTAGCTTTACGTAATGCATTTATAGTTTGTTCTTTAAACAACAGTTGTTCGTCAAACAGCACATCTAGGTATTTAATGGAGCTGTTACTGGTATTTGCACATTATTAATTTGAATATCAATTTCGATAGGAGCATTTTTTATATCTTCTAAAAATAGTGACGTTATACTTATTTGGGTTTAATTCTCCAGATCTTGAACCAATGATCAGTCATGCTAATTGCGGACTTTAGATTGTCAATAGCGAGTTGCGGTTTTAAAGATTTCGTAAGAACGACTGTATTATCAGCATATTTAGCGATTTTTGCATTCAACGACTGGGGCATGTCATTTACTATAAAGACGTTAAATAGGATCGGCACTAAAATGCTTCCTTGAGGGACGCCACTTTTAATAATCTTTCTATTGGAGAGAGATTTTCCAATTCGACCTTGAAAAGTACGATTTTTTAAATAGTAGTATATTAATTTGATGAGATTGATAGGGATAAGTGCTTTTTGCATTTTGAAGAGAAGGCAGGCGTGTCATACTCTGTCGAATGCCTTAGCTATGTCTAAAAAACATGCAGAAACAGTATTTTTCTGAATAAAAGCATCAGCAATAAAAACGTCAGTCACATTAATGAGCTGGTGTGTGGTACTATGTCCTCGGCGAAATCCATGATGTTCTCAGTCGATGATATTGTTCTTTTCTAGGTGATCAATCAGTCGAATTTAAATAATTTTTTCGAAGGTTTTACCAATGCAGGGAAATAGGCTTATTGGAGGGTAACTAGTGGTTTCTTTTGAATTTTTACTTGGTTTAAGGAAGTTTATGACTATAGCATGCTTTCACTAATGTGGGACATAATTTAAACGAAAGCAGCCATTAAAGAGATTTGTTAATAACACGATATAACAGCAGGGAAGTTCTCTGATAGATTTATTGCAGATTGAATCGTATCCTTGTGCTTTTGTGATCTTGAGATTCTTAATGACGTTCTACACTGGTGTGCAAAAATTAAGGACGAAGTCGAAAAATTAGCATATCAGCTGAACGAAGAGGCAGAGCGGACAGAAAGACCAATCAGGAGATTAAGTAAGGTGATGTACGGTAGCAAATGCGCAGATATGCAGGTAGAAGTAATGGGGGAGTGTCTGAGTAGTATAAAGCATGTTGTCGGTGTAAGATCAGTATTTCTGGCAAAGAGATTGCACGCCGTATAGCAGTTAAAATCACACCGAGTTGCTGCCTCAGCGAGAAATGGCGAATAATCAATCTGTTAGACGACATCTGGATGCTTTTACCCGAGGTCGAATCATTGGGAAGTTGGAGGAAGGCCGCAGTTTGACAAGAGTGGTTGCAGAGTTCGAAATTACTCACAGCACCGTTTCACGACTTTGGAGACAATTTCACACTACAGGAACAGCTATCCGCGGGTTTAGTAGTGATCGTCCACAAGGAACCACACCCGCAGATGACCGGTATATTGCCTTACAGGCTGGAAGAAACAGGCAGCAGACAGCGGGAGAAATCGCTAGACACACGACACAGGCGACTGGACGACCGATATCGCGTTTTACCGTGGCCAGAAGACTGCACGGTGGTGGTCTGTTTGCACGACGCCCTGTACGGTGTGTACCTCTAACGCCTGCCCATCGGAGAAGGCGTTCGCTGTGGTGCAGGGAACACCGGAATTGGAGAGATAATGAATGGGGATGAGTACTCTTTACAGATGAGAGCAGATTTAGTCTGAGTTGCGATTCTAGACACATACACATCTGGACAGAGCGGGGAACACGCAATAACCCCTTCAACATCACCAAAAGGGACTGTTTTGGAGGTCGCGGAGTTCTCGTTCGAGCAGACATAATGCTTGGTAACGGGACCGACCTTCATATCTCCCAAGGAGGTTCGTCACTTGGGACTGCTTTTGTAACGAGGTTCTTCTTCCTTACATGCGTCTTTTCACAAGGGCTATGGGTCCTCATTTCCTCTTCATGGACGACAACGCTCCACCTCATCGCACAGTTACTGTCGAAGAGCTGTTGGAGAGTGAAGATATTGAACACATGGATTGGTCGGCAAGGTCTCTGGATCTAAATCCCGTCAAGCATGTACGGAACTTACTAGGGAGACCCGTGGCAGCACGTAACTTATCGCCAGTAACGATTCCGAAACTGCGATTGGTGCTACAAGAGGAACGAGCAGCAGTGTCTCAACAGCTCATTAACAACCACATATCCAGCATGCACAAATGATGTGAAACCTGCCTAGCAGTCAGGGGAGATCATATCCCCTATTAAAGACCGGATGTTTCTTGCTGGACACCCATCACAGGGATGTTTCGGCCTTCAGTCGCATTGCGCTCCATGCTACTTTTTCAATAAAGCTTCTTTTTATCCCTCTGATTTCTCTTTTAGTAAGTGTTGCTTACATTACTCATGTCCTTACGTATTGGGGATCTTACGGTATTAAATGTGTTGATTTGGAAAGCTTTTGTGCAAAGTTATATTGAAAAAACTGTCTCGTCCTTAATTTTTGTACACCAGTGTATACTTCTCTAGGGAAGGGAGGTAATAAATAATTTACGTCAGTGCGATGAATTAAATTCTCGTTGAATTTTTGGACTTCTTGTTCAATTTCAGAATCTAAGCTGGGATTAGGGGTAAAGGTGTTTTCAAGGTGTTGAGCTAAAACTTCTACCATTTCCTGTTTAGAATAAACTAGTCTATTGAGGGTATTAAGAGGGCCGATGCGATCCGCAAATGGCTTTTTAAGAGCTCTAGCAATTTTACAAATAAGGGTACGTTCATATTCTGTGTTATCAAGGGGTTCTTCCCATTTGCTTGATCTCTAATTACTGAGTAATTTAGAGATTTCTCGAACAAGGAGTCTTTTTTAATCTGGGGTCTTTTTGATCTGGGATTTTTCTCGAATATAATCTGGAAGTGAAGTTTGAGAGCGATCTGCTTTAATGGTAGTAGCTTCTTGTAGAGCACTTTGAATTTTGGAGTTTGTTTTATGGATTTCATTTTCGATATCAGAAGTGTTAGCAGGATGTGAGCATTTAGGATTTCAATAATAGTATTAAATTTCTCCCAGTTAACAATACGTTTGAAATTTTGTTCATTTTGTTCAAAGCCATTTAAAATGAATTTAACGCTTAAGTAATTAAATGTCATTTTCTGTAGGACTTCAAGTTAATGAATTTGAGTATTACTTTTAGTGATAACAATGTTGAGAACTTCCGAAGAGCCTATGTAGTGAAATCTTGTAGGAGTTTCTGGTTGGAGTACTTTAAGATTATTGTGAAGAGCATAATTATCGAGGACGGTGCCATTAATGTTGGTTCTACGTGAAATTCCAAGATGGATGTTTAGAATTTAGATCTCCAACAGTAAGTAACTGAAGGTTTATGTTAGTTAAGTAGTCCAGGTCTTTGACGGTAATTTTTCTTCCTGGAAAATTATAAGCTGAGATAAATAAATAATGAACTCCAGTTCTGCCATAAATGATAACCGTGGTGTGCTTAATGCACGTATTTCTAGACATCTCATATAAAGTTGATTTTTAAGCATAATGAAGGTACTTCGTCTGTTATGTAGACGGTCGTTGCCATATATTTTAAATCCAGCAATTTTAAAACGATCGCAGCGGCGTAAATGAATTTCATCAATAAGCATTATGTCAGTATTATGTTTATTGAAAAATGCTGCAATTCAGTGTCTTGACTTTAATGTTATTTGCATTAAAATAAGCGATATTTAAACTACATATAGTAGTATCTGTTATATGAAAAGTTCTTTGCGGAACTGTATTGGCCATATTCCGTGTTCATTAATAGATCAAATGCTTCCATCCCAATTTGGATTTTGTCCAAAATGGATTTTGATTTTTTAAATCTTTCATAAAGGGTTTTAGCCATTTCAAAGGTATTTTCAATCCAAGAAAAGAATAACTTAAGTCATATTTGATGAATTTACTTTCTGACTCTTAAGTAGGAGTCTTTGGAGATTTTTCATTTTCTTTTCGAGGGTAGTGACGAAAAGTTTTCTTCATCATTCGGTGGTGGTGGACTTCTCTTAGTGTTGCTGTTTTTGGAGTATTTTTCATACCCCGAAAGGACGCAACGTGGGGTCCTCCACATAAACAATACTTGCCTGGAAGTTTTTTTGTCTGTCTTACAGCTTCATGTTTCGTAATTTTCACCATATCTTAAACAGCGAGTTTTATCGTGGCACTTCGATTTACTATGTCCATATTGTCGCGTAGATGAAGGGATCGTACAAATGAACAGGCAAGTACTCAAGTCTAAACTCAAGACTTTATTATTTCGGACTGAATGAAGAACTACTTATATACTACAGCTGATTAGCATACTGGAACATTTCAGACTCGGAATGTTCTGGAACATAAAGAAAATAGGTTAATAAGAAGGAAATTTACATAAAAATCGATTATCAGGCATCTTGCCTTTGATAGGTTTCGAACCTGCGACCTTCGTCTCTCGAGTCCTGCGTCTTATCCACTAAGCTATGAGGAGCTCAGTTGAAAGGTGCAATTTTCGCTACATTTCCCCCTTTTTAGGAAGAAGCAGCGTCCCGCTGTGATCTGGTCTGGCTTCTTGTAACAGGTCTCCTGGGAATATTGGACTTTCTTTCATCGTCTAGTTGTACTTTTGGATCAAGATAGGGCTTCAATCTCAACACGTGAACGATGTCTTTTGAATTCCGTCTCTTCTTATTTTGTTCTATACTTTCTACTTCGTACGTCACGTCAGAGAGCCGTCGTGTTATTCGATACGGTCCAAAGTAACGTTTTAGGAGCTTTTCGGATAATCCAACCTTTCGTACTGGAGTGAAGACCCAGACTAAGTCTCCAATGTTGTAGCTGACAGGTCGATGCCTTTCGTCATATCGGCGCTTGTCTGTGATTTGCGCTTTAAGAATATTGAGTTTTGCAAGCTGTCTAGCTTCTTCAGCTCTAGTGATCAGATGTTGCGCATAACTATTGTCAGAATCTTCGATACTGTATGGAAAAATTACGTCGAGAGGAGTCTGGATGTCTCTACCATAAATGAGAAAGAATGGGCTGAATCCCGTTGTGTCTTGTTTCGCTGAATTATAGGCATAGGTTACAAATGGTAGAACAGTATCCCAATTTTTCTGTTCAACGTCTACGTACATGGACAGCATGTCTACCAGTGTCTTATTGAATCTTTCAGTTAAGCCATTGGTCTGAGGGTGGTATGCAGTCGTCAGAAGATGAGACGTCTTGCATAGTTGAATGACTTCTTTAACAACGGTAGATAGGAAGTTGCGTCCTCGGTCACTTATCATCTCTTTGGGGGCACCATGCTTCAGTACAATTTCTTCAACTATAAACTTGGCAATTTCAGTGCCCTCAGCTGTCGGTATTGCCTTTGTGACTGTAAATCTGGTAAGGTAATCTGTGCAAACTATTATCCACCGGTTCCCATTTCGAGTAATAGGAAAGCGTCCAAGTAAATCTATCCCAATTTTGGTAAACGGTGAGTCGGGGGGTTTTATTGGATGAAGCTGTCCCGGTGGAAGCTGAGGTGGCGATTTCCGTCTTTGGCATTCTCGGCAGTGTGATACATACCGCCGTGTGCTCCCATATAGCCCTGGCCAATAGTACTTCCTGCTTATTCGGTCGTACGTTTTGGCAAATCCGAGATGTCCAGCGGTTGGAGCATCATGAAGGCTTCTTAGAACCTCACTACGAAGTTGCTTTGGTACTACTAAGAGCCATTGCTGTCCCATAGGATCATAGCTTCTTTTGTACAGTATACCATTTCTCATTTGATAATTTTGATATGTGTCACCTCTCTTGAGAATTGTAATAATGGATTTTAATTGTTTGTCCTTCTGCTGCTCTTTTCCGTAATCTACGATGGCTGCAAAGAAAGGGATGTCTTCATTGTTTTCAATTATTGGTTCTATAAGGGGCTTCCTTGATAGTGAGTCTGCATCGGCGTGTTTGCGACCGCTCTTATAGACGATATTTATGTCGTATTCCTGCAGCCTGAGAGCCCACCTTGCAAGTCTTCCGGATGGATCCTTAACATTGGCCAGCCAGCATAAAGAATGGTGATCCGTGACTACCGTGAAGGGTTTTCCGTAGAGATATGGCCTGAATTTACTGATTGCCCAGATGACGGCAAGGCATTCTTTTTCGGTCGTAGAATAGTTCCTTTCAGCTGCAGTAAGGGACCTGGATGCATAGGCTATTGGCTTTTCTTTGCCTTTCTGAATCTGAACCAGTACTGCACCGATGCCATAGCCGCTAGCGTCAGAATGTATCCTCGTTTCTGCGTCTGGAATAAAATGTCCCAAAACAGTGCCACTGGTCAGCAATCTTTTGAGCTTTGCGAAAGATTCAACCTGTAACTCGTTCCAAGAAAATTTTGCATCTTTCTTCAACAAGTCCTGCAGGGGCTGTGCGATATCCGCGAAATTTTTAATGAATCGTCGGTAGTAGGAGCACAAGCCCAGAAAACTTCGGACATCGGCGATATTCTGCGGAACAGGGAACTTTGCTACAGCCTCTACCTTTTGTGGATCGGGATATATCCCATGTTGATCGACTAAGTGTCCCAGGATAGTCAGCCTCTTTTTGCCGAATGAACATTTCTTGGAATTTAGCGTCAATCCTGCTCTTTGGATGCATTTCAGTATTTCCCTCAAACGCTTTTGGTGTTCTTTGAAATTAGGAGCGTACAGGATTATGTCGTCGAGGTAGCAAAGGCAAATATTCCATTTGAGGCCTCTTAGTACCGTATCCATCATCCGTTCGAACGTGGCTGGAGCATTGCATAATCCGAACGGCATGACTTTAAATTCATAGAGACCATCTGGAGTCACAAAAGCTGTCTTTTCTCTGTCTTTATCATCAACCTCTATTTGCCAGTATCCTGACTTCAGATCCATCATAGAGAAAATTTTTGCACCAGCTAGGCAGTCCAAGGCATCATCGACGCGAGGCAACGGATAGACGTCCTTTTTGGTTACCTTGTTTAATTTTCTGTAATCGACACAAAAACGCCATTCACCATTTTTCTTCTTCACAAGCACGACTGGAGATGACCATGGGCTGTCTGACGGTTGTATCACGTCTTCTTTTAGCATTCGTTGCACTTCGTCTGCAATCACACGCCTCTCAGCGGCTGACACACGGTACGGCCTTTGTTTGATTGGTGCACTGTCACCTGTATCAATCCTGTGCTTCACCGCATTGCATCGGGATTTTCTCGCAATACTGTTAAAGTCAAAAACGTCACTAAATTCATCCAGTAGACTCAGTAGATCGTCTTTCTCAGCATTGGTCAGATCAGTATCGAAAATTTCTTTTAAGTTTTCTTGAGATAACGTATTCTTGAACCTATGTCCCTTGGAACCTTCTGGAATCTGACCACTTAGGGAGCAAATAGCGTCGTTTTTTATGCTCGTTAAACAGCCCACATTCATCCCTTTCGGTATCAGTTGGGTTCGTCGAGAACAATTAGTTACCCATAATTTACCACAACCATCCTCTATAGTGACAATTGAAGCTGGTATTGATAGTTCTTTTTCGCACATCAGAAATCTATTTCCAACAATCATAGCTCCATCTGCTTCCTGTAGTTCTGAACTCAAGGCACATATTCGCCTTGTGGTGTTTGCTTCAATTAAATAATCGGTTGCGGCAAACAAGGAAGACTCCGACTTATTTAAATATTCATTGTCTGGAAGGATTTCTGCAAGCTGAAGTTCTTGATTTCCACAATCGATAACGGCATCGGTGGCACGAAAAAAGTTCCATCCAAGTATTATTTGATGACTACATTCAGGAAACACAAGGAATTCAAACGGCCTCTTAGTCCCATTTAAATCAACTTTCAATACACAGCGCCCCGAGGCGGCTACAGGTTTACCGCAGGCAGTTTTCAATATAGGTCCATTTTCAGTAAACATAGGAGCATTCAGCTGTCGACGTAACTCCTCAGATATGACGGAATAATCGGCTCCCGAATCAACAAGAGCTTTTACACACTGTCCGTTCACGGTGATAAAAGTGGTATTCTTTTTCAACTTGGCTGTGGTGTACGTCGGAGGATTTTCTTCATCTGCGGCCTCACCTCCTGCACAGGTCGCTTGAGCTAGTTTTCCTCATTGGTTCGGCGTGGGGAACGGCTGGAGCGGCGTACTGGCGACTGCGATTGTCTGCGGTTGAGAGAGCGTCGCGGATAAGGTGAACTGCTCCTTATTCGGGAAGAAGTAGGTTGTGCATAATAGTCGTCGAAACCGTATGTAGAATCAGTATCTCTGTCCCGTCGAGGGTTGAATGTCTTTGCAGCTCTTGCATTTTCAAATATCTGGCGTCTCTCCCTACAGTACCTCAGAACGTGTCCTGGGCGTCCGCAATGAAAACACAGAGGCACATTATCGTCAGTCCTCCACAGATCTGTCCTACGTTGTGGAGTAGTTCTCTGGCTAATTTCATGTCTTGGCTGCGGCCTGACTGGAAGTGAACATTGGATAGTGTTTTTGCTTCTCTCTGCTCCTGTGAGTGGTGCCAACGCCTCTATAACCTCTTCCCGGACCATAGATGCTATGTCATTCGATGCTACAGGTTCTATTTTCGTGTAGCCCTGAACTTGTGGCAGGAATTTCTGAAGCTCTTGCCTAACGATGGCGCGCACTAGAGACTCCAATTCACCGGCGTCCGCATCGGCCGACACTGCGGAGACATTAGGTAGCCTCTGAAATCGTGGTCGGGCGATACGTCTTCGTCGAAGGCTTTCTATGTGACGGCAGCGTTTCACGAAGGCATCGACACTGTCATAGTCCTGGGACGACAGGACCTGGTACAAATCCTCAGCAATGCCTTTCATGAGATGGGCCACTTTCTCGTCTTCAGACATGGACGGGTTTGCTTTTCGGCAGAGAGAAAGAACATCTTGAATGTAAGCTTCAGACGTCTCATCGATTTGCTGCGCACGTGTGAGTAGTAATCGCTCAGCTTGGCGCTTCACGTCAGCTGTACGGGAAAATGCGTTCTTAAGAGCATTCCTGAAAACAGTCCAACTAGTAAATGTGTCTTCATTATTATCGAACCACTGTCGAGCGGTTCCGGCAAGGTAAAAAATGACGTTCGCCAAGCACATTTGGTCATCCCAGTGGTTATAGTTGGCGATTCGATCAAAGTCCTTGAGCCATCTATTAGTATCTTCTTGGCCGTCCCCGGTGAATATACACGGGCTTCTGGGTAGTTGGTACGTCAGGATCGGTATTGGTGCGATGTTACTCGAAGCGGAACTAGCTCCTGCTGGAGGATTCTGCTCGGTTGCCTTTTCATCAACCATCTTTCTCGGTCTTATATGCGAATCCCGTAAGAGCCCAAACTCAGGAGGAAGTCCTCGAATCCGAAGGCTTTGGCGTAACTCTGCCGTAGTAACTTGAGTGGTACCCGGCGCCTCCACCAAACTGTCGCGTAGATGAAGGGATCGTACAAATGAACAGGCAAGTACTCAAGTCTAAACTCAAGACTTTATTAATTCGAACTGAATGAAGAACTACTTATATACTACAGCTGATTAGCATACTGGAACATTTCAGATTCGGAATGTTCTGGAACATAAAGAAAATAGGTTAATAAGAAGGAAATTTACATAAAAATCGATTATCAGGCATCTTGCCTTTGATAGGTTTCGAACCTGCGACCTTCGTCTCTCGAGTCCTGCGTCTTATCCACTGAGCTATGAGGAGCTCAGTTGAAAGGTGCAATTTTCGCTACAATATCTTTAGCAGTTTCGACACTGCTTTGGTCCTGGCATTAGTTTAAATTGTTCAACCAATATAGCAAGTCTCGTGAGATGGGTTAAATTAAATATTGTTTGTCTTTTTCATTTCGATTTACCTCCACTAAGAATAGAGGTTAAGGTTTAATTTCGTCTTCTATTCTCCTAGTAATTTGTTTTTACTGATTTAACAGGTATACCTTTTTCTATTAGGGCTTCTTAAATTTCATCAACTGGAACTGGGAGTTTTTTTATTACTGCAAGGAGATCTACACTTTTCAAATTGCCTTCAACTTTTTCTACATCATGCTTAAGTATATCATTTCTGATCGATGTCCAGTGTTCGACGTTGGCGATAATTATAGGAGGAATTCTCCCTGCCTTTTTACGCGGTGTAATAAATTCATTATTGGGATTTTCATTGGCGTTACTAACTTCCATTCATCTTTATCTGATAGAGTACTAAACTTGTTTTGATGGGAATAATCATGGTCTGAAGTTTCACTTACAGTCGGTTTATGAGTTTTTCAAGGGTTAATACATTATGTTTCAGATATTTGAACTGGAGCAGTTTTAGCGGTAGACGCTTTTCCTTTTTCTGATCGGTTGTACTACAGTTTCCTGATTAGAGCATTGGGTGAGTTTAATGTCAATACATTGAATAAGGTTTTGAGCTTGTACAGCTAAATCTTCAGATATGTGAGGATCATTATTCCTTAAAGGATTTACAATATTTAAGAAAAGTCTATTCTTAATTTGACGGAGTGCCTCTAAATCAATAGCATCGTATTTAGCTTCAAATGACTCAAGATTTTGTCTAAAAATATCAATCAGTTGGAATTTAAGTCCTTTATCGTATCCATCATCAAAGAAAGCAAAAAGAAGAGAAAATAATATTTATCTTAGCATATCACCAAAGCTATGAAGCCTTCTTAGTATCAGAAAACGTAATTCTCTGCATCATCAAAACAGCAAATCTTTAGAATGTCTCCAAAATTTCTAACTTTTACAAAATGTGAAATAAAAATAGCATTGCCAAACATTAAATATATTATTCCCGATTTCAAAAATTCGTGGGAAGCCATTTCGACTGATCTCGTCTTCGTACGAATTTAATCAGCCGAGATATTAATTAAAAACTCTGAACACACTAATTTTCGCACTCATTTTTCCGAGTGGCAACAGTTTCGCGCTTTGGAGACAAAAAATGGTTCATTTCGAAAAGTGTTGCTACTGCTCGGTTTCAAATTGTAGAGCTTGTTAATAAAAAACTTTTAAGTTTTACAAAATATGAAATAAAAATAACATTTCCAAACATTAAACATATTATTATTATATAAGGTCACATTTTGACGTTGAAGAAAGCGCGACTGTATGTGACGTTACTGTATGTTCGAAATTGCTTATTAATGTCAGCATTTTAAATAAATAGCAGCTATTACACACTTTTTTGTTTCAGATTAGCAAAATTGACACGATATGTTATTGCCACTTTAATTCTTTTACTAATATTAAGAAAAAGTTGTAGCATTATATTAAATTTAAATCATGACGTCATACGCATACGTATTAACCTGGTGTGTCAAATGTTTTTTTTTCATTTCCTGGTTTGGCCAAAAATAAAATCTGATGTGTACACTACATGACTTTCTTGTACGGAATATTAAATTATACGCAATTTTTCCTGCCTTTCATTTAAACGTATTTCCTCGAATTTCATTAGAGATATTTTTCTCATTCAATTAATTCAGTTCTTTGCGACAAGGCAAAAGTACATAAAATATGTATATTAAAAATTGAAAGGTATAAAAAATCATTAAACACCAAATACAGTTAAAGCAATTAAAAAAATTACAATTAAAATTACAGTTTCCACGCAAAAACAAGGAATTCGGTCAGCGGGCAAGCAGGCATATTTTTTGGTGGACAAAACTGAAAGTTTACTTTTGGTCTTGCTCGGCAAAAAGACACTGAAGGCATAGAAGCTCACTTGATTTGTTGCGGCTGCTATGCTGAGTCAATATATGGGACAATTTAATAACTTAAATGATAACTCCAGAATGGATTACTCATAATTTAATTCGCAAAAGTAAAGGAAAACGTTACTTTGTTGTTGCAAAGCTTAGTTTCTGTAGATTGGTAACAAATCCACTATTCTGCTAAGTTTCAAATGTAAACAAATATGGCTGCTATGGTAAAAAAATAGGCCAAGTCGCACTTAAACAACTGTTAAATTGTTGATAATTCTACAACTATAACATGCGGGTTAACTAAAGGCATAAAAACCTTAGCCGGAAGATAAGAACAGCATAATTCAATCATGTTTTAAAGCAAAAAATGCACAATTTACAAACATATAAGAATAAAGAAACTGAGTTCACTGAGCCGAGTAACAGAATGGATATATATATATATACATATATTTATATACTTTTGGTGCCCCTGATTGCAACCAGAATAAGAGGTGCAGATCGACATGTTGTAGCAGTCCTATATACAAAATTTCAAGGTTCTGAGGATACTCGTTTTCGAGTTATGCGAGATACATACGTACGTACGTACGTACAGATGCCGTGAAAAAAATCTCTTCTGACTCCATTTTAAATCAGTTTTATAATTCATTTGGGGAAAAAGAGTCCTGTATTCTGTTCGTACGTAGAGATGTCACGCAAAAACGTAAATAGTTAAATTGTATTCAATAGCCATCAAAATAGATATTTTCGTTGAAATATGATACCTTAAATTTTTCGCGACTACAATAGTTCTTTTTACTTCGTACAAAAGTAAGTAAAAAAATAGTTACGAATTAGTTGTTGCTGGGAGAGACTGAACTGATTTCATTGATATTGAAGTGTTTTTATTAATTTGCTTTTCAGGTGTTCATAGAACTTGTGAATTCTGCTTTGGCAACAGCCCGCTAGCATTCTTTAAAATTGGTATTATTATACGATCTTCCCAGAGCAAAAATTCCACGTAGAAAACATTTCGCATAGAAAACGCTTTTAATAGTTAAATGTTGCTACTGTACGGGAAAATCTTCGGAACGATACAAGAACAACGTTACTAAGTTTGGTCCTATTTCAGTGTTTGTTAAACTCTGAAATTCGATTAGCTTTTACGAAATTTACGTAGCACTATCAAACCAATGACGCTCCGTTTGGTTTTCAAAGATTTCGTTAAATTTATAGTGGACACTTAAAAATATGATAAAACTCTATATTCCAAGAAAAGAGTAATAAAAGAGGAATACTATGATTACTTTTATATTTATTAGGTGTATGCGCATCTTTGCGATTTTGGCTTGTAAAGCTATGAAACGTTTTGTATCTAATTTATTAACGCATACTGGAAATAATTCTACGGATTAAAATTTTGGCTTGACAGAAATCGCAAAAAAAGTTAAATTTGATATTTACAGAACCCGCCTAATATTGAAACACTTCATATAATTTTCTCTTTGGTTTTGAAGAGCATTTAGAATTGGCATTACATGTCTTAAATTAATATTTAAAAAAGTAAAATTTAGTATCGTATTTTCCGAGTTTACTTTATATTTCTGACAGCTGCAAAAGGAATTACTGATGTTAATTTTATGATTTTTAGTTATGCTCTTGAATAAAGAAAATCCATAATCGTGGTAAGGCTATGCTATAAAATTAAAGAGAAAAGTAGCATTATTTTGTTATTTTATCCCCAATTCTTTGATCATAGAAGTAAAAAAAAAAAAAAAAAAAAAAAAAAGAGATAAACAAAAAAAAAAAAAAAAAAAAAAAAAAAAGAAGAAGAGGAGAATAAAGTAATTGTTTTACGAAGCTTGATTTGATAAAAGATAAATCCCGTTATTACAAATTTTGTTTTTCGTCAGCCCTTTAGTCGACAACCTACCTAATCGCTTAAATTTACAAGTGGGTTCTATGAGTGACGTTTTCTCAGTGTCAGAGCTGATTGTTGACGATTCGTGATTCATAAAAGAGTGCCTAACACACGTTACGTGATACAGTCTCGTAACCCCCAGCTCCTTTTAATCCTTTCCATCTCATCCATTGACGGAGTAAAAGGAGGGTGTAGGACGGAGGCGGGTGAGGCAGCCTCTAATCGCATCAAAGGAAGCTCCGCTTGGCGCGTGCGCAGAATTTAACGCTCGCGACGCCTTTTCCCCGCAGTGCCTAGGTGGAGCTTCTCTCTAAGGATGGAGTGTAGGTAGCCAAGGAGGCCGAAAACAAGATGGCCGATGGGGAAGAGATGCGGTTTAATAATGACAGTCTCGGGCCGTCTCCTTTTAAATCCCGGGCCCGGAAAGGGGCCCTGAAAAAGAAAAATGTCATTTGCGTCAAAGATCATCGTTTCATTCCTAGATTTTTCAAACAACCGACGTTCTGCAGCCACTGCAAAGATTTCATCTGGTGAGTACTTTGGTCTCTCTCTCCTTCGACTCCGCGTGTTCTCAGGTCGTTATAATCTAAGTGGGGAAGAGGTGGGGAAAGGCTCGTTTCACTGTCCCCCTCTTCCGTTTTCTGCCTCTCGAGGTTACGAGTTTTCACTGTGCCAAGAGTTGATGTAATATACTTGATCAGTCTGAATGCCTGAACCCTTTAGAGCAGCTGTGAATTTTATTTTTTTGGATCAAGTTCTTCATAAGGATAAAGGAATGGAAAGTCATCATCACATTTAAAATTCAGTGAAAATGCTGCTTGTCTTCGCAGTGACATAAAATAAAATGCTATTTTATTTTAGAATTTTGATAATTAGTAATGGAATTCTAAGAATAATTAATTTACTTTTTATCTCGCATATGAAATAAGAAATCCGCATACATTCTCACTTCTGAATGATTTTGCTAAATTTCATTTTTATCTTTTCTTAATATCTATTATTAAAATAAATATTAATGATAATGAAATAACGATAATTAAAATAATAATGTACACTAGCATTTAAACATTAAAACCACATAAAATTTTATTTTTCACTATTTAAATTAATTTTGTTTACATACGTAAAATACTGTCTAAACAATATAGCATAATACTTCTGAGATCGTGACATTTATAAACATAATAAATGCTTCACAAGTACAAAATACATTTCAATCGCTTTTTAACTTTCCTTCTCCTTCACATAATGTTAAAAGGAAGTTAAAGACACATCGACAAAGATGTAAAGTATTTCACAAGTATTCTGAGACGATACATTTTTATTTAGTTAATACTATTAATAATAATATTTAATGGTGGTAAGCAATACGTACATCTAATAGCAAATTTGTGTTTCAAAATATTGCACAATTGCCTTATAACAATCTAAGAATAGTTCCGTAGATGAGGATATTTTGATCTGATGCTTTTTATTGAAAGCTATAAAATTATTAAAAACGGAAAATTCTCAAACTTGAATTTTAAACTTTTATTCAGATCAGTAGGTTTTATTTAGACTAATATGAATTTATAATAAGACATACTTTTGCTGTATAAATTACTTTTGGGAGAAATGTTCGTAAAGTGCATAAAAGATGGTATAAAACATGTGTGAAAATATATAAAAATAATTTTAAATTGAACATACATTGTAATGCGATCTATTAAAATAATTAAAATGCTCTTTCTTTTCTATAATCTCCAATTTTCTACAATCGTCAATAATTTAAATACTTAAATATTTTTAGTATATTTATCCTTTAACGATACTAATAAAGAAACTGATCAGATGTGAAATTTTTGTTTCTCAATAAAGAGTTAAAATGCTTTAAAAGTGTAGCTTTTATAAAAGTGTTGATTGTGTAGTTTTCTGAAATAATGGTTAATTCAGTTAAATGTAATGTTTTTCATCTTTTTAAAATGAATTAATTGACATAGTTTATTATTACTTTTGAAAACTTTTAGATAGTATGTATTACGAATTGTGATAGTTATTAAGAGCAATATGTATACTATATAATTAGTGGAAAACGTTTGCGTGGTATATATTACTATCATAATTCTTAGTAAGAGCAATATCTAACTACTATTACTAGATAACTACTATTATAATATCCTCAATGATTAACATCGCAGATAAGAAATAATAAGACGTAAGAGAAAAACATTATTCATTAAAAATTAGTAAGCTGAAGTGTAAGCAGAGAAGGAAAAAGCACAATATATGACACAAAATAAAAAAATAAGTGCAATATTAATAGCAATTTTTTAGTTATAAATACAAAACTAACTGAGTTTTGAAGCTGCTAAACATACGATGATGAAAATATTTAAAATTTCTATCTGTGTTGCTCAAGACGTTTGGAATATTTTACTAGTAGTTCTCAATAACTTTATCGTTTTGATAAACTGTCGATTATAAGAGAGACAGGCAAAGATACCATTTTTTATGAATACTCATTTAACAGGCTAAAAAAAAGAAATAAGATTAACGTACTCAAAGTTAAAAATTACGCTTCGAAAAAGGTAATTTTACCAATACAATCTGTAATCGCTACACCAAAGAAAAAAATACGAGTATCTGACTGGACAGATGAGTTAAAAATAACACTATATGTTTACATTTAAAGATGAAAGGTGGATATTTAAGTTGTTATATATAAATACAGCGAAACGTCCTGGAATAGACCAGCCACGGTTCCAAACGATTTTGGTCTTCTTTTCATGGTCATCCTAAATAACATGGCTGCTGGTGATGTTCAGTACCGTTATTTAATTATGTTCTTAAACATAACCACTTTAAAAAGCAGTCACCGTGAAAGCTTTCAGCGTTTTTAGTTATTAAAGCAATTTACTGATGACTTTGACATTTAGAAGATCTTATGTATGATCTTATGTTTCCTTAGCCATGAGATTAGAATCTTAACTAAACTGTGCGTAAATTTAAACTTATAATTTTAAATTTGTAAATTATATTTAACAGAGCTGTTTATTACAATTAAATGCTTTGCTCTTTTTGTCTATCGTTTTACAGAGACTACCAAGAAAGACGTTTTATAGTTTCAGTTTTCGTGTCTGTTGGTTTATCATCCATAAATATCGCATTTCAGACAAAGGGATAAAACCTGCCGAAGTTTACCAATTTTTAGGAATATTTCTAAAAGCAGGTCATTTCATTATTTTTTTTGGCAACGTTTTAATTCATTCTTTTACGTATTTTAACTTGAAGAAATACTTATTGTGGAGGCTGACGTATGCAAAATTAATTTCTCTTCTGTTTTGGTCTCAAAATATGTAAGAACTTGGAAGTAGGGGGAATTAATTTTAATGTCAGGAATTTTGTTATTAACCCGAACTGCATCTTTTTCAAATGAATTAATGATTGTGCTAACATTTTTGGAAGTTCTGTCAGTTTATTAATTATTTTATGTTATATTTGTAACTGATAAAGAGAAAAATCGTTAAAACTTTTAAAACTTGTGACGCGTCATCGGAGAAACAGCGGAGGTTTCCTCATATTTTTAATTTCAGTCTATTTTAATATTTACGTATAACGCATTTAGCTAAAAAGTCGTGAAAATTTTGTAATTACAAGTTTGGAAGCTGCAAATTATTAAATTTTCCCAACAACATTTTAAAATCCGTTGATATCTTAAATGCAACGAATGCAAATGTGGAAGTTCTGGGCACAAACACTCTTCGTCTTAAAAATGATTTTTTAATTACTGAAACAATTCTAGTAATATCTGAAGCAAAATTTTCGTTTAAAATAAAAAATAACCACATTTTAAGTTACTGTTGTTTCTTTAACTGCATTTCCCTTTTTTATTTGAAATTATCTCTTATGGTATTAAAAAGTAATTAAAAGCAAACACTCTTTTTGACAATTTTAATTCCTTTTCACGGCTCGAAAAATAAAATTTTGTTACAATGTTATTTTTAGGTGTTGAAGTTTTAGTGAAGGAATAATTGACTTTCTGTAGTTAAAGAGTTTGCTGTAGAAAAGCTCGATTTTAACCAAGCAGCGGATGAAATTTCCTGATTAAAGATGATATATAAGTAAAATTCAGTTTTTAACAAAGCAGTAATTCAATTTTTAGGATTAAATATAAGCTTTAGGAAAATATGTCTTCAGCTATGCAATAATGAACTTAATGGACTTCTACTACTTATGATGTGTTTTAGGCAAAATAACTAAGAATTAATTAATTTTTTTGTGATTTTAACTTTGAGTTCTAAAATAATTAAAGAGAATGAAAAAAGATAATGTTGCAAAGAATTTTTCTGAAATGATTTTGAATGAAAAAAAAAGTTTCCTTTGATTTGCAAATATTATCTACGTACAGTGAATTATTTTTAAGCCATTAGAATAATAAATTTTATGGAATGAATAAATTAATTTGAATTAACATATTCGAATGATAATACCAAATTCCATTTGTGAATAAGATGCAAAAGATTAATTATGCTGGTTTTTAGGCCAAAGAGTTAAAATGCTTTAAAGTGCTTTAAAATGCTTTAAAGGGATTTTATCCCTGAAGGACTATTGTTTTCGTTTTGCGATTTTGCGTGGGAAACGTTAAATGTCAGTTCATTTTTCAAACTGTTGCCACCAAATATTGCAGCCCTGTATTATATTTAAAGAAATTAAATAATGATGAATGTGCATAAACGTATGTATGTTTCTCGCATTGTGATAAAACGACGGTACCTAGAGCCATCTAATTTCGAATGACGTAATCCTGCTGCGAATATGGGCATCTGGAAACCCAAATTTGAAATTTGGAATTTGTTTTACTATCGATTTCATATTTTGTAAAACTTTAACTAATTTTTGATTAATAAACTCAGGGATTTCAAAGCGAGCAATGGCGACGTTGCACAGAAAAAACATTTTTATCTCCAACGCATGAGACTGTGAATAGGAAATTCTAAAGATATGCTCAGTTTAAAATTATTTTGCGATATTGTTCTTTAACTGAATTTTATGGTTTAAGTGCGAAGAACATGATATTTAATAAATAAAGGTAACACAAAAAATGTTAAAAAATTGCCCCTTTGGACGTAATTTAAAATCTGAAACCTTTCAGATTTTCTTTTTTTTTGTCTTTAATCTTTTTTATACATTAATTTTAAAATTACCGGGATGCCTATCAATGATCGAGTGGCTAACATAACGAAACACTTGTAGTCTGAGCAGCATTCCATTTCTGGTCCTTGAGTGGGCCAGCTGTGTGAGGTCTTTATGGTTTTCCTCACATGTAAGTAAATACTGCTCAGCGTCTTAAAAAACTTCTTCAGAAAGTTATGTCTCTTGATAAACGCCCATATATGCCTGCTTGCAATAACTGAATAATGCATCTAAATTTTCATCCAGTGTTCTTTCCACACAAATGCTTTTCTTTTAATATCCTTAAGCTGAAGTACAATATTAAAACGAACTGTATAAAAAACTTCTTCAGCTATAAGACCAACAATTATATTAAAATGTTTTATATTAAGTCAAATATGGTATATTACAAGATACTTTCCGTTTTAGAACATTTACAAGATACGTATATTACTTGTATATATTACAAGATACGTTCCGTTTTAGAACACTGATACATAGGCTTATCTATAACATAATCACAGTGTCCTCAATCACATGCAGTAAATACTTGCTACTGGTGTATTTCATCGTAGTACTGGTGTATTTCATTGTATTGAATAAATTTACGCTTAGTTAAAAAATGAGCATAAAACAATGAGCATAAACAATGAACGCTGAACTGCAGAAAATTCGTTGAAAATTGGCGATGCTTGTAACTTTCATTAAAACTGTATTGTAAAGCCACAGGTTGTTTAATGAACTGGAAAGAAACCAACAAGAAATTTAACTGAGTAAGTTCCAAAGAATGTTGAACTAATTTTATGTAGAATACTATCAGAAAGGGTGAGCTTCCGGAAACTTCCTTGCTCTTGGTGATCTTATCTTGTTTTGAAATTAAAATTTTGAAGCTCGACTTAGTCAATTCGGAGTGAGACAATAAAACTTTAAAATATAATTTTAATCTAAATTTTCATTTATGTTAGAGTTGCTTTTCTTTTCAAGTTACGGGCACTTTTCTGTGGGAAGATTTATGTATAAAAATGGATGCATATCTGTATTGCTGTTACCGTATAAGAAATATAAATTCAAATAGTTTTCAGTGTATCAGTGCTTGGATATACTTAACGTGGCTCACTTGCACATGTTTGAAATGAATGTTTTGGAGATGTGGAAAGTTAAATTTTTCAACTCAGTATACTTAACATTAAATATTCGTTCTGGTTTTGGACTTTAGTTTAATTCTAGTTTAAAAATTACAGAGTCGTTTTATGTAAAATGTTAAATATGTGTACTACTATTTATATATAATTTATAAAAGCATTTTTTTATAATGCATTAATATATTTGTACATTGTTAAAGAAATATATCATTCAATAGGTACTGCGATTGGGTGCCTAAAGCAATCTTTTTTTAACTTGTGCAAAGTGATGACACCTAAAAGATGAAAAGGAAGACTTATGTATAAAGATGTAATCATATATGGAAATTCTTTTGATAAGTTAAATGGATTTTGATCGGCAATACACAATTACAGAAGGATAATACGCAACACAACACCGGAATAATTTGGCGCAATTTTCGATAAGCTTCATTGGATAATTTAAAGAACACCTTTTGTTTTTAAAAAGAAATGGTTTAGAACACTGTTCAGCAACACCTTTTGTGGGCGCGAACCCAAAGATGCTATCTTTTAGCTTGAAAACTCTCCGCGCTTTTTATATATTTATAAAAGAGTAGTTAACATGTTTTGATAATAACGTTAATTTTTTGTTTCAGAACATCATAAGTATTGATTACATCCGGAAGAAATTAAAAAAAATTTTTTTTTGTTTAATACAATTATCAGTGATTAATATAAAAATTTTGTAATGTATATTTAATTATATTTTAACAAATTCGTATAATAGCACAAGTAAAATAATTCTTTGGAGAGCTAATATTGCTAAAACAATTACCCGTCACTAAGGATTGTAAATTTAGGAATATTTTCAGTTACAAATAATTCTGTAAATCTGCGAATTAAAACTGCTTTATCAGTAATTTGTAGATGTATTTTCTTTCCAAAAACGTATTGAAAATATAAAATTGCAGTATAAAAAAATAGCCATTTTATTCTAAACTTAAAAGACACTAAAATACAAAAGGAAATTATATTCTATATACAAAAATGTAGCACATGCATTAAATAAAAATTGAAAATTATTCTTGATATGTTAAACCATTACTTATATAGACGTATATAGATATTTACTGGGTAAATATTGGGAAAATTATTAAATATATTTTTATTTTTAAACTCTTTGTAAAACGCAGATGCACAAAAAATTTGTTCAAATTTGTAATCTCCAAAATGGAAACCTAATATTTATCTAATATAAATTTGCCACTGGAAAGCTCTATCAGATACCATTCTTGAAACCATTCTTGTCTGAAAACATCTTTTCGATACCATGCTTGTCTGATAATTGTTAAGAAATCATATTCCGTTTTCATATATTTTATTTTTTATTTTTCTTAGCAAAAATATTGTAAGGAAATATAGTTTTTATTTCAAAAAGTCGCATAGCAGTAAAGCTGTTAGAAATGGGCCTGGAAAATTTTCGAATTGTATGTTCTATGTTATTTGTTGTAATTTAGTAGTATCTCTTTTGTTCTTATAAATGCACTCAGTTCATTACCTGACTATTTTCTTAAATTGTGCATTTACTAGGTTTATTGAAAATTCCATAATCTTCTTTTTCTCAGTATTTGAAGTAAAGATCACTAAGTTATTGCTGAAATCATAAAAAGCATTTCGTCTTTATTTTACGATGCTTCAAAGCTTTCTTATCTTCCTTACTTAAAATTGTTCTTTATCTTTTTAATTCTTCAAAAATGAATTTTAGTGTAAAGACAGTGATGTATGAATGAAGATTTTACAACAACGTGTTTAAGTAATTTTCATGCGTAAGTTTAATCAGTTGCAACGCTAGTATTGTGTCAGAAAAACGTATTAAATCCACTGGTTATTAAATATACACAAGATTTCAAATTCATAAAAATCTTTTTAACAAATCATCGCCTTAGCTTAAAAAATAGGTTTTTTATCGACATACGTTGCTTATCATATTACAGATAAAGTAATGTCCATTTACCAGTAAAATGGTTAAGCTATTTTTGTGATTTACTGGTATTACAAACCATATTCATCTCTGCTTTTGACATCATGATTTGACTGATATTTTTCTGTTTTATATAAGTAGCTAAATTAGTAAATTAATTAATTACTTACACTATTATTTAATGTTTTACATTTTACAGAAAAAGAACTTTAAAATTTACTCATTTGACTTCCTAGGTACATAAAATATTGATTAAAATCAGTGATCAATATCCTTGTAGGAGAAACAAAAATCATGTCTATATTTAAAGAGTCACGATATAATATTTTAGATGTTTAAATTCAGTTATGATATGGTTTGAGGTCATTTCTATTTATAAACTGAGTAGATCATACAGGATAAGATACAAATTATATAGGATTATATAAGATACTCAACAGATGCAAATTTACTAACCAAGGGATGAATGTTTAAATACAGAAAGGACATATTTCTTCTTTAAGAAGATAATTCTTCTGAAACCTAAACACCTAATTCTTCTTTGGGAATACTTGCATTGATTGTATTGCATTTGACGGCCCAATCATCAACAAAAAGCTGACAAGATGATGGCTACAGGACTCTTTAAGTCTTCTTCTAGAATACACAGGGCTCCTAGAAATGTAATTGCGATTGCGATGCTTCATCTAGAAATACGTTTCACAACTTAACAACGTGGAACACGTGAGACTGCTGGCGTAGTTAATTACATTGTTCTGATTATGACAGGCGAGAGCTATTTGAAAAAAATATGGTTGAGTATTTTCGCCCAGTTTGCCATAGGTTTGTCAAATTCCAAATCTCATCTCAAATCCTTTTAAAAATATCTGCTGATGAAGCCTTTGGTTGTGTATACTGTGAATTTCAAACGGAAATGCAAGCGTAATGGAACTGGTGATTTTAACAGATTTATAAATCATTGGTGATAATCTTGATGTATCATTGGATATTTACCTATTCGCATTTTAAGAACATTTCACATGGTCAATACGGCTGTGAAGAGCAACCCTAAAAATGGAACAAAGGAATCATTAGATGCTCTAATTTAAAATAAAATTTACGTACATATTGTTTCATAAATAAATGTGCACTTAAAAAGTGCATTTGTTTTTCAAGTTCAGGTATTTTCAGTTAATAAAATAAAACTTGTATACCTGCCCTTCGCAATTGAAAGATCGATTACCAAACATTTTGAAAATGTCATATTTAATTATCAGAAAGAGGATTTTGATTCATTTTTATCTAGAATATCAAAGAAGTTTGTTTTTTAATTTTTGGGATATTTGCTGTTATTTTTCAGATGTTTTTCTTAAATTATCTCGTATTCAATACAATATGCTGAGATGTTTTTCTTAAATTATCTTGTATTCAATACAATATGCTGTTCAGCAACCACAGTTCAGAAGTCAATACGCATTCATATAAAATTTATAATGTTTAAGAAAAATGCACACTTAGGTTTTGTAGTCTCAAAAGTTTCTTTTTTTATGGTTTTGGAGCATTTAGGGATTGAAATTACGAATTTATAGACATTCAGCAGTCTTTTCGTTAAGAAAATTTCAGTACAGTTTTGGGACGAAAAAGTATTTTTCGTAATTTTTTGGCTGTCAGTTTTTTGTTACTTAAATTATATCTTTTAATATTTTGGAAGCTATATTTTGTTGCAGCAGAGCATTAGAGGTTCTTAGACGGCATTTGGAGATTAGGAAGAAAATATCATGGGATCACTTTTTGAATTTTATGTAGAGATTAAGTACTAATTTAATGTTTTGCTTAAATATATCTTCTTATTAAATAGAAACAGAATTACGAATATTGACATTGTTGAAGTTTTAATTTCTTCTATATAATGCCATTTATGTGGGCCTAATAGCAGAAAAAGTACAATATAAATGTAACAGTAGTATCGTATTCCTGCATATGTGCTTTTGTAGTGTGAGGATTTTTTACATCCAAGTAGTAGGCAAATGGAAGGTCAGACATTAGAATCCTAGCAAGGAAACAGTTATTTTCGTTAACATTTCTCACACCAAAAAGCTTAATAATTAGACTGTGCAGTATAATAAGCTGTATGTGCACAGTAATTATAAGAGATTAGAATTTTATATGATTGAATTCATTGATATTTCTATTTAGATGTGAAATAATCGCGAACATAAAAAAGAAAGAAATCTGAATGAGCAAAGAAGAGAAATCGAAATAAAATATTTACCGTTAGTTCTTTTATAAAGTCTTAATTGCTCTGAATGGGAATATTTTATACAGTGCTCTTTTTTTCTAAATCCGCAGGTTCTATATATTATTTAACGTTGATGTAAACTCTTTTATGAGTGGTATAAAACTGATTTAAAATCAGAATGCTTACTGTCAATTTTTTTGATTGTATTTCTTAATAGATAATTTTTTTTTTCTTTATTTTTCCAAACTAGGAATGTTTGAAAAATGAACAGTTATTTATCTCTAACTGATTAATAAGAATAATGTTATTATATATGAATGAAAAGAGAAAGGAAACCGAATTTCTCCAGTCTTCTTGTATCATCTTCATGCCGTGACTGATTTTCTGAACTATGACCGGCTCATATTCTTTAGGGTCAAGTGTTACATATATACGAGAGGATAAGTAATGATTTTTGTATCAGTCTTTGATATATGATCCTATATTCATCCGTCAAACTGCTTCTTTTGGCGAAAGGTTTGACCACTGAGCTGCTTGTTTGAAATATTTGTCAACCATTTTGAAATTTCGTGAAGAAATTAGTGTGAGTAATTTGTCAAATTAATTCAAATTAATTAAAATTGTGTAAATGTTATATGAGGTGCAAAATTAAGAAAAACGTGTATTTTTTAAGACATTTGTATTTCTTGAAGTACTGAATTTATTATTTATTCATTGTAATTTATGAATAGTGCCTTTAAACCATGAACTTTTGTCATTTCATCTGACTATGAGGATGATGGGATGATGGGAATCGACTGTAAAATGCTGGATATTTGGTAAAAATTCAGGTAGCCATAATGTACCAGATTTAATTATTTGAAATTACATAATTTATTGTTTTAAACTATATTTAAGCCAGATGATTGTTTGAAATTTTATAATTTATTATTTTAAACTAAAAAAATAATCAATCTCGTTTAAAACTGTTTTCTTACTGATGGCATATAAAACATTTCAGTATACGGGAACGAACTTTCACATTTTAAAAGAAAAAAGTGTAAAAATGAGGATTTGAAGTAACTTGAAATGTAAATTTGCAAGCAGAGGCAAATATAAAATAAAATGATTATGAAGATTCTTTCCAAAAATGTTGCCATAAAAGAAGAATTCAAAAATACAAATCGAGAAGAAAACCAAATAAAATTACACCTATTTAAAATGCATCAAATAATAATTTTTAAATCAAATTTCATTCTCTTTTAAATAGATGGTAATATTAAAAGCAAGCATGATAGGAAATACGCAAGTAAAGCATGCTTATAAAACTTATTCACTCTTTAAGACAAAACAATACTCACTCCATGTTATAAATATGATTCATGTTAATATTTGTTTATGTGATAATTACAAAGAATTCGATTTCATTAGTTTCGAAAAGTTGAATAAAATTATATAAGTTCAACAGAAGACCAATATTTTTTATATCCATATATATAAAGAAGAATGTCTGTGTCTTTATTTGTTCACGATTAACTGAGTCCCTACTATAGCTATCGTCACCAAACATTCTACAATTTTTTTCTGGGTCCTGGGAACGGTCGACGTCTACTTTTTTCCAAACAAAAAATAGCCAAAAATCAGCGATATTAATTAAAAACTCTGAAAACGCTCATTTTCGCCTTCATTTTTCCGAGTGGCAACAGTCTCGCAAGCTGGAGATAAAAATCTACAGAGTATGGCACGCCGGCCTTCTCTTCAAAATGCAAAAAGTACTTATCCCTATCAATCTCATCAAATTAATATAACTCCTATTTAAAAAAATCGTACTTTTCAAGTTCGGATTGGAAAATCTCTCTCCAATAGAAAGATTATTAAAAGTGGCGTCCCTCAAGGAAGCATTTTAGCGCCGATCCTATTTAACATTTTTATAAATGACATGCGGCAGCCATTAAATGAAAAAATCGCTAAATATGCTGATGATAGTGTCGTTCTGTCGTTCTTACAAAGTCTTTAAAACCGCAACTCGCTATTGACAATCTAAGTTCGCAGTTAACATCACTGATCATTGGTTCAAGTTCCGGAGAATTAAATTAAACCCAAATAAGTGTAACGTCACTATTTTTAGAAGATATAAAAAGAATACTCCTGTCGAAATTTGTATTCAAATTAATAATGTGCAAATACCAGTTAACAACTCCATTAAATACCTAGGCGTGGTCTTTGACGAACATCTGTTGTTTAAAGAACAACTGTGAATGCAATGCGAAAAGCTAACGCAGGAGTTATTGCCCTTTATCCTCTTCTACGAAGAAACTCGAAACTTTACATATGAACAAAACATATATTTTATCTCACTATAATTCGACCCATTTATCTACATGGTATTTCTGCCTGGAGCACCGTTGCTAAAACCTATTGTAAAAAATTAGAAGTTCTTCAAAATAAATTGCTAAGGATGATTTTAAATACCCCATGGTATGTTCGGAGCAAGCAAATACTCAAAGAAATGAAGATGGATTCCATACATGACGAAATAATTTCTACTTGGCGTAACGTTTTCCAGAAAATGCAAAATTCAGAATACCACCATGTAAGAGAACTTGTAAACTACAATCCAACTGTTAAACATACTGTCAAAACGCCAAGAACCATTTATCACAATCCAAAATGGTAATTTTTTAATTGCTTCTCAGGCTTAAATCTTCAAATTCCTATACAACTGCTCAAAAGACTCTTTTTGTCGCTAGCGGAAGGCACTCGTCCATAGATTCGCCCTTTCGACGTGAGCACTCCTGTGCTCTTAAGCATTTAAATGGAGCCAGCACCCCCGGGCAAAAACTTCAAATATAGGTAAACGCATATTTTAAATGCTAAATGCCTATTGTATCCTGATGACCAATGACCAATAAAAATCTGCTTTATTTCGAGAAGTATTGTCACTGCTCGCTTTCAAGTCATAGAGTTTGTTAATGAAATAAAAATAGCATTTCCAAACATTAAATACATTATTTCTGATTCCAAAAATTCGTGGGATGCCGTTTCGATGGTTCCCATTTTCGTATGACATTAATCTGCGGAAAAATTAATTAAAAACTCCGAAAACACTAATTTTGGCACTCACTCTTCCGAGTGGCAACAGTCTCGCGCGTTGGAGATAAAAATGCTTTATTCCGAAAAGTGTTTCTACTGCTCGCTTTCAAATCGTAGAGTTTGTTAATCAAAAATTTGTAAGTTTTACAAAATCTAATATATATAAAAAAGAATGTCTGTTTGTGAGTTTGTTTGTTCGCGTTATTGATTTCTGATCATTTATGACCAATTTTTTGCCCCATTTAATCGACTAAAATTGAATGCAGGTGAAATTTTGGATGGAACTTGAGCTTTTACAAAAAAGACGAAAATCATTAAAAACTGCGTGCCACTGTTGCTGATATAATTAGTTTATTCTTCCACTGAAATTTTTTATGTTGGTTCCATATCGCATCAGAGTGAAAAATGTATGACTATGAATCGTATTTTTTGCATCGTTATTAGAAAGGAATTACAGCGATATCGTTCTCTCTGTTGTTAGATACATTACTCTCAATCTAACTTAACTGGCATCGGGTACTTCCGCTAGTTTAAAAATATTTAAGAGATGGCTGTTCCTCAGCTGAAATTTAAGAACAATTGCTATCAACAGAACTTATGTAAAATATCAAGTTTCTGTCTTTAAAAATTCGATATAAAGGCATTTTTATTAATATTAATTTTTCTGTAGGTTGAAACGGGCTGATAGAGGAACTATGATTTATGATGCTGGAAGAACTATGAATAATCATGAACTATATTGACTAGACGTGCTGTGGCTTGCCTCGACAGCATGGTAGTCATGTATTTAGTAAATTAAAACAAAAGGGCTGGTAACTATCGTTAATGATTAAGGAAAAGTAAATTTACATGTTTTGAATGACCGTAACAAAAGCATTAATAAACATCATTTAGCTATTTGACTATTTTTTAGAATATCCAAATCGCCTTGCTTAACTTCAGGGAACATTGCTACCTTTGATTTCTCCCTAATCTTCTACTCTGAGTATGAATGTTTGCACGTGAAGAGACTATCAATTGTACTAAAAACTTTTGCTCTATCATTAATATATTCCAAATTTTTCGACAAGCAGGAATACGTATGAAAGACGAAATTCTTTGTATAAGAAAGCAGACTAACTAGTTTTTTGACGAAAGAGACTTATGTGAATATCTTTTATTCGAGACTAATGCATATCGTTATGTTGTTATGGCTTATCTCACCTGTCTGACAGTAGAAAGGGAATAAGCTTGTGAAATCAATCGTGGCAAGGTGTGCAGAATTGCACCTGTGGTTGCTAAGAGCCTTGAGCACCATACAGATGACAATACGACTTCAATCATTGCTTCTCCCAATTTTGATGGAGAGCACCCGGGGGCGAGGGTCCGAAGATCTCCTAGCCCTCTTCTCCTACCATCGACCTCTCGAGAGAACTTTGGCTTGCCGCATACTTAGAGTGCCCCCATGCCGCACGGACACTACATTTACAACATCCATGCCTTCTCTGGAATTCTAATCCGGGACCTTTGGTATCGCAGTAGGCTCTCCTAGCCACTATACCGTCTGGGCGACACGCATATCGTTCAATGATGTACAAAACGTCTGAGTATCATTAGCAAAACTCAAGTGTAATTGACATCTAACTTTATCGATTCATAGTCTAATGCTTAAACATATTTCTTCCCAATACAGAAGGTACATAGTTGTCCATTTATTAATACTACAGAATTATGATTACATTCACGGCGATGTAATTGCCATTCTTCTAGTGGCATATCAAAGCGAATTTACTAAGCAGAAATCAGCCTTCTTGGAAAATTGTAAATAATTTTTTCTTATTTTCATAAGTCTGTAAGGTTTCTCCTTCAATCTCTTGACTCTTTTCGTGAGCATAAACTGTGAAACCTTATGTGGAGGACAGTGAGCAGATCTAGGCTATGTCCTTTAGTGTTGAAAAACTACAAAGTCAGGAGGAGGGTTTAAAAGTGACCCTTTAATTCAAATATTTACAACTCTTCCAATTGAGAGTAAGCCACTACTTGGGCTGAACTAAAATAATATGAAAATAAGGTGTGTTAACAAATTCATAGTTGCTCCCAGAATTTAGTAGTCTGAAACTAAGTAGCCTAAAATCGGCTTTTAGTGAAGATGCTAAATTCTAAATCTAAATTTTCCTTCCTATTCGCCATCCTTTACAATTGTAAGTTTTAAATTTAGTTTAAATCTGTGTTTGTGTCTTAGATATTTTAACATAGAATAAATCTTTACATCCTTTTGCTTCTTCACATCAAAAAGATCCATCATCAATTTGGCTTGATTAAACTCTCTGGTTCCTTCCAATCTGGAAGGAAATAAATTTTAATTTCATGTTATAAGTACATTTCACCTGAAAAGTACAACATTCCCTTCCTCTGATGCTTTCCGTAATGACCTTTTATTCGCGCTTTAGGTATTCGCGTTTTTTATTTTCTATTAGCGCTTTTCGCCAAACGCATTCATTTTACACTCATTCATTTTTAAAACTTCCCAATTGTTCTCTGGCCAAATGTGGTGTTTGTGAAAAACACGCAGTTTTACTTTGTCAAGTGTTCACAACTACCACCTGACTTCAATTCTATTGGGGTTAATTCTTCGACTTTCAAGACCTCAGACTTCCCCTAAAACAAATCTGAAATGCCCTGAGGTTCTAACATGAAATGAACTTTAAACTTTTGTGTGAAACCAGAGAACACTACGTACAACATTCAAACATTTCAATTGCATTTCATACATATAATTCATTCTTTCAATCTTCAATTCAAATTTTCTTTAAATGCTCATTGCGTTAAATAACACTTATATATTCACTTTCTAATTTAGCGCGCTTTACGCTTTTACATTACATTTTAATTTTAACTTGCGTATCCTTTACGCTTTTCCAAAATATTCGATATAAACAAAACCAGTGCTTAAGGCTTACAACAAATCATGCATTACATAGAAAACAGTTTTACATTAAATGCATTCATTATTTATACATAGAAAAATATAATACAACAGTTTTGCTATACAACTTACGTACTAGTTGCTTTTAATTAACACAATTCAATTTCCTATTTACAGAGAGTCTTTTGACTAAAATCGATGAATCCCATGTTCTGGATTACAAAGAACATTTCACGAAGTCTCACAGTTTTTCAACTGAACTCTCGAATTTCTTCCGCTGCATAATTAAGTTGTTCCTTCAAGCGTGTCCTTTACGCTTTCGGCAACCGGCTTTTGACTCGGGTAACTTCCCTTTTAAATCTGCAACTTGCACTTAAATCAGAAACATAACTGTGTGAATTTTAAAAGAAAATAAAGAATCTACTTATCTTTCTGCCAGTCTTTTAGGCGTTTTTTTGTCCATTCCTGAAAGGTTGGATATACTGTGGCTTGGGCTATTCTTTGCTTGTTACTCCTAGATTGAAACTCTGGGGCTGCCTTTCGTTTGGTCGATCTTCTTTCCTCCAGAAACACCTTGTTGGGACGAATGGTGGGTGGCGCTTTCCGTTTGTGCTGAAGTCTTTGCTCCCTCTCCAGACTGGCTCGTTCCTTCTCCTGCACTCGTAGGCTCCTTCGTTGTGGGTTGGCACCTTCGGCGGCTCGCTTCTCGCCGTTCTGTTCCCTCCGTAGTGGTGGAGCTTTCATAGTGTTTTCATTTGGACGTTCCTTCCTTAGACGCTTTGGTTGCTGAGACTGTTGCTTAGCGTTTGTCCTTTTTTCTTTTTGGGGTGGTCTTTTCTTTGGCTGCGGCTTCCTCTCTTCTGGTAACCTCCTTTTCAAACTGGGTTCTCTTGTTTTTGAGGGACCTGGTTGGGGCTCTTGAATCTTAGAAAAATTCTGTGAGGCTGGACCCTGCAACATGTCTTTCAAAATATTATTATTAGCTCTTCGATAATAATGTTTAATTTGATCGAAATTTGCCACAGTCTCTTCGCCCTTCTCATTCTTTAAATATGCACGGCATTCAACTATTCTTGTAATTTCAAAAGGACCATGCCATCTTGGGCAAAATTTTGCGACCTTATCTTTTGCTGCGCATGAAAGTGCGTGGGCTTGTTTCAACACCTCCTCCCCCACTTTATATTCTACGGTTCTTCTTTTTGAATCGTAGTAAATCTTTTGTTTCTTTTGCGCTTCCCGGGAGCACTTTTCTGCCTCCTTCAACATTTTTTCTATTTCACCCATTTGAAATTCCGGCGCTCTATCTTTCACATAAAATAATTTATCTAAGGGGGTCATTATCTTCCTGCCCAAAAACAATTCGGCGGGGGATTTCTTCGTTGTCTCGTGCTTAGCCGTTCTGAGGGCGAATGCAAATTCTTCGACGCAGTCATCCCAGTTAGAATGGTGCTTTTGCACATAATTTCTAATCAATTTTACAATATTCTTATTTACCCGTTCCGCTATATTTGATTGTGGGCGGTAGGGTACCATTTTCATATGCTTAATGCCCAACTTGTCACACATCATTTTAAATGTACTGCTTACAAACTGGGGACCATTATCGCTAATCACCCTCGCTGGACATCCATATCTTAAAATATATTTGTTCAAAAACGAATCTGCAACGACTTTTGCTGAAGCCCGCTTAAGTGGTATCAACTCAACCCATTTACTGAAATGATCCACAATGACTAATAAAAATCGTGCCTTATTTACATGACTCCTGGGGTAGGGGCCTAAGAGGTCAATACCAATTATTTCATTGGGGAACCTAGACTCAATACTAGTTAATAACCCGGCCGGGCGGAAATTTACGTCATTATTTATCTGACACGTGTGACAAGTCTGGCAGTAATTTTTAACTATCTTTTGTAATTGCGGAAAATATACCGCCTCGCGTACGCGTTGTATTGTTTTTCTAATTCCAAAATGGCCCGAGACAGGCGAATCGTGGAGCTCTTGCAAGATACTTAAAATTAATTTGGCCGGGATGACTGGTCTGTATTCACTATTTTGATTCGTAACTTTAGTATAAAATAAGAGACCATCAATGATTTCATAGTTCTGTGCTCTGCTTCGTATTGCATTAATGTCTATATGCTGGAAGTTATCTGGGTCTTTTAAATAATTATAAATATTTCCGAATTCGGGATCCCTAGCAATTTCTTCTATTACAGTCTCTCGAGAGTCAATGACCTTTGCCTGAAGCATCGCTATTTTTACTTTCTCGCCGTTCTCGTCTAACTTTATTCTAGATAATGCGTCGGCCACTACATTGTCTTTTCCCGGTGTGTGTTTGATAATGAGATTAAATTCTTGCAACTTTAGGGTCCACCGAATTAAGCGTGGCGAAAGATTCTTTCCTGAAAATAATCTGGTAACTGCCGCATGATCTGAATATACTGTTACGGGAGAACTCCCAAAATATACACAAAATTTTTGAACAGCTGCGAGCACTGCTAAAGTTTCACGCTCCGTTGCCGAATAATTTCTTTGCGTATCATTCAATGTACGACTAAAAAAGGCAATCGCTTTTCTATTTTGTGTTAACACGGCTCCGATTGCGTAATCTGATGCGTCTGCATAAATTTCTAGACCCTTGTCTTTCTCTGGGAACTTTAGAACCGGTGCATTAATTAAAGATTCTTTTAACTTCTCAAACGCGGCGTTTGCTTCTGAAGACCACGCAAAACGAACTCTTTTCCTTCTCAACTTTAACAATGGTTCAGCAATTTCTGCGAAATTTTTAATAAAAATTCTATAATATGAGCACATACCCAAGAAAGTCGCTAACTTTTTGGCTGTATTCGGAATTGGGTAATTTTTCACTGCTATAACTTTAGATTTATCTGTTTCGATCCCCCTTTGAGAAATTTTGTACCCTAAATATTTGAGTTCTTTTGCCGCGAATTTACATTTCTTAATGTTCACTTTAAGTCCTGCATCTTTCAAAAGAGTAAAGACTTCTCGAAGGTCTTTAATATGTTCTTCCAGCGACTCTGAAGTAACAATTATATCGTCAAGATAAATAAATGTACTTTTTCCTATTACCGGCCTTAAAATTTTGTCCATGCACCTCTGAAACGTGGCCGGGGCTCCCGACAATCCAAAAGGCATACGCAAAAAGCCATATGTACCGTATTTTGTTATGAATGCTGTTTTGTGAACATCTTCCGGCTTTATGCTTATCTGAAAATATCCGGATGTCAAATCTAGCGTGGTTATGTATTTTGTTGATTTAATACTTCTTAGAATTTCATCAATTACCGGAAGTGGGTAAGTTGGAAATTTTGTTATACTATTAAGCTTTCTGTAGTCAATAGCGAACCTGTACCTTAATGGATCAGTTAACGGCAAATCATTATTTTTCTTACATAAAACCACCGGACTCGCATATGCACTAGAAATAGGAGTTATTATTTTGTTTCTTAACATTTCATCAATATGGTATTTTATTATTTCCTCCTTAACTTTGTCGTACTTGTAAGGACGCTGACGTATAGGTTCATCCGTAGTTAATTTAATTTCGTGTGCTACGATCTGGGTGAATCCTGGAATATCATCAAATAAATCAGCGAAATTACTTACCAATTCCCGAAACTTGTCCTGTTCTTCGGGCGTTAGATGGCTTAAATCCACTTCAGGGGGAGGTGTTGATTTCTTTTTAACTGGGTCCATGGTTACTTGCAAGGTGGAGTTTTCAAAATCGATTTTCGCATCCACAGCTGCAAAGAAATCTGTTCCTAAAATAACCGATGCTTGGAGGTTCTTCACTACAAGAAACATAATTTTTTTTTGTTCTTCGCCGATTTTGATGTACAGCTCGATTTTTCCCATGCATTGACACGTTTTTCCTTGGGCTGCTACCACCTTCATTCCTTCCACGCTATGCAGACGATATCTACGAAAGTGCTTCTTAAAAAATTCTTCTGCCAAACAGCTTCCTTGAGCGCCGGTATCCAACAGAGCTGTAGCGGGTACGTTGTTAATTAGTAACTGCAGTCTCGGTAATTCAATGTTTCTCACCATGACCGTATTTAGCTGTACTTCAGAGGGATTTTTCTTCTCCTCGGAACATTGCACCCCCTTCCCCGCAATATTCCTTAGTAGTTTAAATGCTTTGCGGGTGTTTTCTTCTGTTGCTGGCTTCTGCCTGGGGAGAATGATTTTCTTCCGTAGTTGGAATTATTTTGTTGGCGCTGTACTTGGCGCGGTTGACCGCTCGCATTTTGACTGGTACCAGTAGTTCTCGGCCATCGTCTGTTTCTTCCTTCGGCATTCTGGTTCCCCTGCAGCCGCTGTTCATACGATTGTCTCCGTTGATTTTCGGCCGCTCGCCGGCTCTCGAATTGTACGGCGAGTTCAAACAGCTTGTCCAGCGTCACGGGATTTCTTAGCTCCATGAAATCTTGTATAGATGGTAACAATCTGGGCAGGATTATCTGGATAATCTCCGGGTCCGGCCTCGTGCCATACAATAATTTAAAGACTTGTATTTTTCTCAAAATAAATTCCGATAGTTCATCCACCCGCTGTTGATACTTGCTAAACAATTCAGCTTCGAGTTTCGCACGGTCTTTAACCACAGGAAACGCTCTCAAAATTGCTAGTTTAAAATTCTCGTACGTGTAAGTCGGCGTTCCTGGTTCTCCCAGCAGACATTTTCCGATGCACTTATACCAGGTCGCTGCTTGGCCCCTCAATGCTCCTGTCGCTAATATGACCTTCTGATGTTCCGGAACTGGATACAGCAAAAAATGCGCTTCTAACTTTTCCAGGAATGTGTTCACAGGTCCTCTGGCATCAAAAACTACTGCCGGCTTCATGGCTGCTCTGATGGTTTCCACTATGAATCCAAATCCATCAGGCATTGCAGCTGTATTCTGGGATGTAGTAGGCATATTCCAACTTCCTTCCATCCTTTTAGTTGTTCGGGCGCCAGTGTAAGGTTTCTCCTTCAATCTCTTGACTCTTTTCGTGAGCATAAACTGTGAAACCTTATGTGGAGGACAGTGAGCAGATCTAGGCTATGTCCTTTAGTGTTGAAAAACTACAAAGTCAGAAGGAGGGTTTAAAAGTGACCCTTTAATTCAAATATTTACAACTCTTCAAATTGAGAGTAAGCCACTACTTGGGCTGAACTAAAATAATATTAAAATAAAGTGTGTTAACAAATTCAATTCCCTAACTTAATTCTACGTAGGACGGCGAGGGAAGCTTACTCTTAGTGAAATGCAACAATGCGAATTTCACTAGCAAACACTAGTAATTTCAAATGCCTATAAAGGCGAACTTTCAGTAGACAGAGGAAATCTTGGCGCGCACAGCCTTACGGCGATAAATCCAAGGCTCTGTTTTTCCCCTCGTTAACTCCTGCCTTTTAACTGCTAACAGATATATGCGATTTGCATAAATATCTCACTCGCGCTAAATTCGGGCAGCAACTGAAACTTTGAGAATTCGATAGGAAAGTTCAAACTAAAAATAATTTGGTTAATTAAAATAATGAATGCTACAAGTCCATGTAATGGAGTTTAAAGACCGAATAGTACTGAAGATTTGTATGTTACCCATGAAAATTATGTTTATCATTGGCAATAATTATTTGTAAAAAGACCATGAAAAAATAATTTTTTCTGGCATTATTTCCGAAGCATTTTACATTGAATTTTATATTAGAATATTTGTTGACAATATTTATATGTAGAACATTATGTTAGTATTAAATTCACTATACGTTATTTATTACATTATAAAATAGTTAAAATTTATAATTAAAATGTGTAAGAGTTTTCACAAGTTCATTTGAAATCGGTTACTTTGCTTTAATTAATGATACATTTATGTACATATTCGTTGTGAAACTAGGAATATTTAATGCTGAATGCTATCCTTATCACTTGTTCAAAAGTCAATCAATATCGAAAGTTCTAATCTGAAAAAAATATAATATGATTTAATTTTTATTGAACAGCTTAGCTCATAGATGATATCAAATCTTTGCTCAGTGATTTCTATCGTTCTTCTGTTAAGCCAGAAAGTTAAAACGAGAAAGTAGTGTATGATAAGAACCTGACTATTTTCAAAGGTTTGATACAAATCATTTTAACTTCGTGTAACTTAATATCAGGCCAATGGAAAATAATGTTGTCCTATCATGTATTCCTAAGTAAACGATTTCTGTTTCTATTATGGATTCTTATACAAGTACATAGGGTAAGGCTCTGCAGGTTATACCTTTTAAATATTAGGCGTAATATCAGGCCAACTGCACTTCTTTAGGCAAAACGAATTATGCTCTAGTCAACATGTTGTTTCATAGCGTGTTCGTCCCCTGTAATATATGTGAGGAAGACTGCAAAGCGAATATGATTCAGTGCCTAAATTGCAAAGGATGGGTACACGGCTTAAGTTGCTAGAGCTGACAAGAAAATGAAAAAATATATTTATGATCATTGTTGTGATTAATTAAACAAATAAATTAATTAAGAAAAAAGCTTTATTATAATTGTCCTATTTTAAATGTATTACGATTCAAAATACTAGTTGTCTAAGTCGTATTAAGTTCGCGTTCACAAATTTTATTCATGTTATAAAATAGAGTAGACTGTATGGAATTTTATTGTAATAAATGTCCTCAAAGATAACACAAGATATTACTAGCACACATAATATTTATTTTTTTCATAAATTCCATGATTTATAACTTTTTTATTTCCTTGTACGAAGTAAAAAGGAAGTATTGAAATCGCGAAAAATTTCGGTTATCGTATTTCAACAAAAATATCCACTTTGATAGCTAACAAATGCAATTTAACGATGTTTTTGCGTGACATCTGTACGTTAGGACAGAATAAAGGACTCGCTTTCCTCCAAAAAATTGTAAAACTGATTTAAAATGGATTCTGAAGAGATTTATTTCGTAGCGTCTGTGCGTACGTACTTACGTATGTATGCTCGTATGTATCTCGCATAACTCAAAAACGAGTAGCTTTAGAACGTTTAAATTCTGCATATAGGGCTGCTATAACATGTAGATATGCACCGCCCTTTTTCGTTGCAATCGGCCACACCAAAAATATATCCACTTTGGTACTCGGCTCAGTGAGCTCGGATTTTGTGATGTTGATAAATTGCGCATTTTTTGCTTTAAAAAGGATTGAATTATGTTGTTCTTATTTTCCGATTAAAAGAGTTTTATGCCTTTAGTAAATCTGCATGAAATATTTGTAGAATTATCAACAATTTAAAAGTTGTTTAAGTGCGGCTAAGCCTAATTATGTTTACGAACGCAGCAGTATTTGGCTCCATTTGCAAGTTAGGAGAATAGTAAATTTGTTGCCAATCTAGAGAAACTAAGCTTCGCAACAACAAAGGTAACGCCTTCTTTTATTATTGCGAAGTAAATCATGCTTAACTCATTCTGGAATTTACTCGAGGAAATACTTCAGATTTACTTCGTAATTTTTAATGTAGATATTTTGAGTTTTTATGTATTTTTACCTTGTCGCGAAGTGAGAACTGAATTAATTGAATGAGAAATACTGAATAGTCTGTGAAAAACTATTTCTTGTTTTGTTTGTTCGTTTAATTTCTTTCATAAATCGCTTTCTGAGTTATGAAATGAATGAGATGTAACGCTGTTAAGTGAAGCTAGCACCAGAGTGTCGCTATGGTAAACTAATAACTCTTTTAAAAGAAACCTATTTCATTTAAAGATATGAAGCAAAAGGTAAGACGATTCCATACTATTTTTGAATTTTTTGGAGTTTTTTTTAATTTAGAAATTATTGAGAAATTACACTTAAAAAATTATTTAAAGTGAATATGTCACTCATATTAGAAGTTTACAATACATTTTAAACTACTCATAGTTTCATGTTCCAGAGCGGCTTCTCAAGAGGTTTTAAATTTGCTATAAAAATATATTTGCTATATCTCTATACCTCAGTTTATGTACGCACTTCAGAAGTCAAGAGTTACGAAAAAGCAGTTGAACCAACTGTTGCAAAAAGGAATTACCAAGCAATACTCAGATTTCACGGGAATAGCAAAACTTAGATCACATTGCAAAACTAAGATTTCAGAGAAAAGATAAAAAACCATGTCTTAGGCAATATGTGCAAAAAGTTTGAAAGAAGGATACGGCCAATTGTAGACCACTTCATTAAAGTACTGTAGAAGTCATTGTTATCTTTTGGAACTTGCTGTAAACATTTCGAAAGAATGTCCTATCCATGGATTTTTCTAGGTATTGATGTCACATTTTTAAGATAAGCTAGATGGGTAAAAAAAGAGGGAAGTAAGTGTTTCTCCAGGTAAAAGTGTTTTGACCAAAATCATGCATGGATAGATACAAATTTTGTTACATCCCTTTTGCTAACAAAAATAGTTCATGGAACAAATTAAAGATTAATTTGTCCTCTTTCTATGCATTTCTTTTACAAAGTTCGTCAGAAATGCCTATTTAAATCAAATACTTTGGACAGTCTGTTCTCGAAATCTATTATTTGGTCTTCAGTAAAGTCTGTTACATTAAATATTATTTTACTGTTGGTCCTTTTTATCCGCTTGTCTAACGATATTGTTTGGATCTACAGACATCTATAACATTTCGAATCAATCTTTCTGCCATATAAAAGTCTTATCATAGGCCCTAAGGCAGAATGAATGTTTTCCAATGGAAAAAAAATCTGAATGGACTCAAACACGTACATTTTATATGAGAGCGCATACATCGTTAAGTCCTTTTTACGTTGATCACTGTATCTGCCACTAAAATCGTCAAGAATTGTATGATCTTGGAATTTATTTCGGTCAGTGTAAAGAGAAGAAAGTGCACTTAACAGTCTTCTACGTTGTGTTTTTATGATAGACATGTGAATCAAGATTATGAATTTCACATGTGTTCATTCAAAGATGAGTGAAAGATAATATATCTTTATAGAAAGATACGGAAAAGACAAATTTTACATGAAGTCATAATAGCAAGCTGTTGAATATTTCGTTTTGAACATACTTTTCTTAGAACTATGACACTGAAGTCTATTGTGAGGATTATGAACAAGGTTTTCGTACATAATACTTAAGCATACATAAGGCCTTTCAGCCAAAAAGGCCGAAATTTTCGCTAAATCAAAGATAATTGCAGCGCCTTTTGCATTTAGATGATTAGCCTGTAACTTGGAATACCTAATTTTGATACTGAAGCAAGCATTCATTTATTTCTATCATTTTCATATTTTTCATGAGCAACAAAATTCAGAAATAATATGCATTTTCCAGGTTTATAATATACAGATAGCTCTTTTTCTTACATATCACGAGGATATATTCCTAGGTTTTCCTTCTGAGATCAAATTACAGATATAATTGATTGTCTTCTTGGTAATATCAAGAAGATAATGAATGATTTTGTGCTCACAGGTAATGTTGCATCCTTTATTTTGGTATTTTATGAGAAAATATTTTGCGTGGCGTGAATGGAAAATTGAATTTTGACTAACTTTAAAATTAAAGCGATCCTTGTCTATAAATTTCTATACTTTGCCGGGTATTTCAGTCTTTAATTAGTGACATTAAGTTTTCCTCTGTTTTACATTTTCGGCTACTTAATTCTTTCAATAGAGTATGCTTGCAAGAAGCAAATTCTATTTCAAGCGTAGAAACTATTTAATTATGCTTTTGAAGGAAATTCAGGGTCACAAAAAGTTAACATTCAAACAAAAATAAAAGTAATTAGAAGTGTGCGCAGAGTCATGAATTCATGATCTTAAGTCTGTAAACTTAAAAACTAACCGAAAGAGAACATATCCAATTTTTTAATTTTAATTAAGTTTGAGACGTGGAATCATTTATATCTGTTACTCAAACTATTACTTAAATCTATTTTCCACACTTGGTGAGATTGGATATGGACTTAATTTTCAAATAGTAAACGAAATTCCAAAAAAGTATCAAGTACTTTCTTTTATAAATACTTATTAAACTTTGTTACAGCATTAGTAATTAAAATTTCATTACTTTCATTAGTAATGAAAAAAAATGAGTATTAATCAGAGCTGAACTTTAGAGCAAGGGTTAATTAAAACTTACCTTAAACAACTAAAATCTGTAATTTCAAGTAAAAATAAATATAGTTTTGGTTTTGGCTCTTTAAAACCTGAAAAATAATAATGTAATTAAAAAAAGTTTACTCATTTAACTGCAGAGCTTTTGTGTTGGAATTATACAACAAACGTTTATTTCTGTAGTATGATATGTATGATTCAATGAAAGTGTTTTAATATTCTCATCAGTGCCTTTTTGTCAAAATTTCCTACTCCACTTGTGCTCTCAATTTGTTGTTTAGAAGTACTTCTTTCGATAAAGTTCTAATCTATCTCTGTGTGATAAAATTACAGAACGTTTGGAAGTTATTAATAACTGAAATAAAGTGTTTGACTCTTTTGAAACGAGCTGTTATATAATAAGTTGTTATATGTATTAAAAATGCTTTTTTTATTTTAATGGCATCAAGGTGATTTGAAAGTAAATTTTATCGTACTATTGACAACGTTTCAATCTCTTTAATAATTGCGTATACCGAATTATTTTTTAGTATCATCGAAGTTTGCACCTCAGAAGTAATCAAGAGAGTGTTAAATGCAATTTAAGAACGTCAGCTTTTTGAGACAGGTTTACAAACGGCTTCGGCATTAATTAAGTTAGGTAATTTATAACGAACTGAAGAGATTCAAGAACTGCTTTTTATAAGTTGATAGAAAGAAGTTATGCAATCCTTTCTTCAGAACTGATTATTTGGAAAGACTTCTTTTAGATTTAGCGGTTGAGTTTGGTAAAACTTTAATCAAAGCTGATTGCTCAGTGTTTGATTTTCTATTTGAAAAAGGATTGAATTTTCTTGTTAAATAAATCGTGAAGCGCTATAGAGTGTTTATAAAAAACATTTGATTTATTACATTGGTGGCAAAGCATACTAAGCCTATCTGCATAAAGCGGGGTGCACTAAGTCTATCTGCATAAAGCGGGATGTTCCTTCGAAAAGAACGTTTTTTTTTCAATGGCGGGCACACAAGTCATCATAGACTTTGGCCACTACCAAGGCCAGAAGCGGTGGTCACTTTATTATGGAAGCATCTAATTGGTGGGACCTTTGCCTCCTATGAAGGGACGGACAGTAACAACCATGCCTTCTCCGGGATTCGAATCCGAGCCCTTTGCTATTGCAATCTCTTCCCCTAACCACTATACCGTCTTAACGGCTGAAAGGAATTTTAAAGGCGAAACTGACTTGTATTCTCATTAGGCATGAGAGAAAACTCCGAAAATTTCTGTGCAGTCAACCCGTTCGCCGGGATTGAAGACGAGTCAACCTACTAGTTTTCAATGGTCTTATTCGCTCGGCTTCTGGCAGGCTTGACTAAGATAAAGAACGCAATCATAAAAATCTTTTTATGAGAAAACTGGCTGATATTTATATTGCAGTTTAACAAAATGGCGAAAACCTCTTGCAGCTACAAATATAGTCAGCGGATTCCAAAGCTGCGTCGAAATAGCCAGCGTTTTTGTTGACATTAAGCTATTTGATCACTGCAGGGCCTTAATTTCAGATATATTGGCCTATTAAAGAAATCGGTATAACTTAAGATCAGAGAATTAGCGATTAGAAATATGATAAAGCGTTAAAATTCTTAAACGGTTTTAAAATTTGAAACGAGAAGATCTGGCACCTTCTATAAATGCGAGCAAGTATCTACGAAGTCGCCAGACGTTTCGTGCAGCTAAAATATATACCTCTTCATAGTAATACATGTTAATGATCGAATTCACTGAAAATTTTGTAATTCATGGAAGATAATGCAACTAAACATCGTGCCAGATGTGTTCAAAATTGATTTTTTGAACATCAATCTGATTTCCAACACATTCCCTGGCCATCGAATCTTAACCCCATAGAAAATGTGTGGGATATGGTGAAAAGACGTATCCGGCAGCACTCTCCTCTTCCATCTAATTTACAAGATTTAAAAAGCTGCATAGTCAATGCATGGTATTCTCTGGACGTAAATGCACTCCAGCAGCATGTAGACTGGATGCCTAAACAAATCAGAGCAATTATACGATCGAAAGATGGTCCAATTATATACTAAACTTGGGTTTCTAATTCATTGGCGAGTGTGTGTATAAAACAGCAGGACAGTTTCTGTTTCATGGTTCCCAATGTTATACTTATAATTAAAGCTAACCTGCATACGGAGAGAAATATGCAAGTGGCATACATCCGTCGAGTAATGTGAATTCTGTAATATGTAAACAGAAAAGCTTCAGCTGTATATTAGAAATTGTTTAATCAACTACTAAACCTTGTTAATATGAACTAATTGAAATGAAATAATTTTTGGATAGCTTAGGGTCAAGACCTGCTTATAAAAAGTTGAATTTGTTTATTTTTGCAAACATCGTTTACGGCAATACTATTATTTATGACTCTAGCTAGAAAAATTTGATCCGTTATTTGCTTTGAAGGCATAAACCATTGTCCAATATAACATAAAATGAATGGTAATTTTGCACCCAGTCTAGAGAAAAGTATTATGATAAGAATCTTCGTATTTAGTCAAAAATTACATAAAATTATTACAGGATATTTATAAATAAATATTATCAGATTAAAAACAATTGTGTTTTATATCCATTGCTTGGAAATATATTTGCATACGTATCTTCATTACATGGCGTTTGCTTTAGAGATACCTGATTCCTATAATACACTATTTTCAAAAGAGAAGAATCAAATATTCCTACTGTTACATTTGTCATATACCTATTGTGTATTTAAAGAAAATTTCATTTTTATCAAGGATTATCAAGTAATCAAGGATAATTTAGGATAGAAAATGTGTTTAGACAACAAAAGTTTGTAACTTAAAGTAATGCAAAAATAGATTTCTTAAGTTAAAAATACTTGAAAATAATATCTTCAAAATTTAAATAAAGTTGAACTTGTTGAAATTAGTCTATCACATCTCAGGATAAATCAAAATTTTGAAAATAATTATGCGTTTTCTTTTTTTTTTTTGAAAAAGATACAATTTCAAATACGTAACCAGTTTTTAAAACTGTGTACTAACTGCTTTCGGTATTTTTTTTTGTTCAGGGATAAAATATTCCTATTAATAAAGTATCCTTTATCTCTACTAATAATTAACATGTACTTTCGGATGTTGAACTTCACACTGAAAGGTGACAGTTTTAAGTGTTATTAATGATCTTCTTACCGTGATTGAATTAGACAGCATTGTATAATGCCTTTCATAAATTACATTTTTATCAGCTTTTCAGGGAAAATGAACTGATTAAAGATTATGAAAGCTCCCATTCGTAAAATCAGAAATGAAATAGCTGACCAAACGTATCACATGCGTATTGAACTTCACTCAGTTATGTTTTATATCTGTTACCGTGAAAGACCGAAATTGGAGAATGTCGACTTTCACCGGAGAATGTCAATATTCTCCAAATACGTCGGTGAAAGATCGAAAATTGCATTACATTCTTGTACATTCGGACCCTCACCGGTGTATGTCGACAATCACAGATGTAGGTCGAAAAAAGAGAAGTAGACAAAGAAGCGACTGGTTGTTTCCCGCCAAATCCATTGTTTTGGTGGGAGTCAGTCAGCTTTGTCAGTCTTATGCAAGGTTTGATGGTGCAAGCAACGTTTTCTTAATTTTTTTTCCGGTACCCTAATTTATACTGAATGGATACTGCAGTGAACCGTGATCTTTTTCTTAAAAAGCTAAATGCATTAATTGCAGGTAAACAAGAAGACAATTGTTTTTATTTTTGTAAAAGGTGAGGGTAAAGGAGCAATTTTTGGAAAGGTATTTTTGTCATTGCAAAAGGAAGTGTTCCACAAATAAATACAGTTGTAAAAGCAAGGGCCTCTTGTGCAATTCAAAGTGCCATAATAGTTTAAGTTATTGCAATAAATAAAATTTGAATCAGATAATTTAGTAAGTTTTTATTACTATTATTTTATTTTCTCATTTAGAACGTACTGTATAATTAAATTTTTAACTTCTATTATTTTCCTTTCTCATTTTGAATGTACTGTGTGCTTTAAGTTCTTATTTTAAGTTATAAATGCGTTTTTTCGCGATTGAATTACGAAGAAAAAAATATAATATTCTTATGTGTTCAATATTCACCATTACTGCATGGTGAATGTCGACATTTACCGGTGTAAGTCAGAAATAAGAGTACTTAGAAAATATTTCGGGCATACACCAAGCGACTATGTGAATGTTGACATTCACCGGTGAAAGTCGACATTCTCCAGTTTTCGGTGTTTCACCGTAACATATCTATTATACGGATTCAAATATAAATTACTATATACATTGAATACATTATTTTGAATGTATCCAATGTTAAAAATTTAACCTCAAACTTTTATTTAGTCACTAAGTTTCGCTCAAGAATAATGTTTAAGCGATGTCATTTAAATATTTTTTTCAACACACAATCCCATCTAACCTGTTATTTACAAATTGCAACGAATCTTAAAAAAATCCATGAATTATGCAGAATCCACATTTGAAAACGGCATTAATTTCAAAAGCTGTTCGATTTTTACCTTCATCTATAATCGGATGATAGCAGCCGCATCAACACGTTGGCAAAGAAAGCATTTGAAGCCTCGGAAAACGAACTTGGCATTGAAACCGGGGTTTCTATTGAATGAAGAGGTGCCAGCTGGAATGAGATCAACTATGAGCTCCGTGGAAGTTGTGGAGGAAGAATTTACCTATGCGTAATAAGTAATATTTTCGTGAACCGAAATTCTTCAGATGCTTGCCCTGCACATCCCTCCCCTATCATAATTCGCGTAGTTTTATCTATTTTGTCTGTATGGGAGACTCATTATTTCCTTCAGGATTTTAATTCCACTACATTGCTACTGATAGGGAAAAGGAAGCAGGATGACATAATGACTATGGAAAGCGAGATATTCAAAGTTTTTACAGACTCTACAAATTCTATATGTGTACGTTCATTATAACACAACAATCCCATTCGCATCTCATTTACTTCTACGCTTGTTTAATCCATCTGAGTGATAGAAATGGTAATACATTAAACCTAATGATATGAAATGCCCAAGCATATGGTTTTTACGCATCCTTAAGTGAACAAATTACTCAGCATAAAGTTATCAAGGGACTAAGAAGAATGTAGTACTTCGTACGCTAGCGTACATACTAGTTAACTAACTTCTGATTGAGATTACGACGGACTTATCTTCGAAAGTGAGAAGATTCCAGTATGATTCCTAGATATTTAGTATATTTAAATTAGCTACCGCTATTATTTGGGTGGATTAATTAAGCCGATAGAGCGAATGCGAACAAAATTGGATTGCAAGATAGACACTATAGACATTTGTTGTGTTACAAAGAGTTACTATTTCGAGTTGTGAGGTTTCAAAATATTTCAGAAGATTCTGTTTCTACTATTATCCTTGTTAATTGATCCCTTTCTGCTGGGCAGTAGTGATATACTAAAATCTCGCAAGCCATTATGATTAATTCTGAATATATATATTATTTATTAAAATGAATAGTTATAAAATATTAAAATGCAAACAAACAAGTATAGGGATAGAATAAAATTTAATCATATTACTTGTAGAAAGGATTATGACTAACCTGGAATAAGAACCGGAATAATACTTCAGTTGCACAATGCACAACTATTACTATCAAATGCTAAAATATGAAACTTAATCCCTGATTCTTGCAAACATCAATGAGAAGCATTCTACAGTGTTACTTCTTATATTCTGAGTATATTAAGTTCTAATCTCATGGTTCTGCATGTGCAACTGCTGATGCACACAAAAAAGGGGACGGGGAACAGTTCTATATCTCACGTTCTACTGGGCCGATTGACAAAATTTAACTTGCGTTTTTCATGGCTCGAAAACGCAACGTAGATTACATATATTAGATTTATATATAGCATTGTGCTAACATAGGTATTTGGACAGAAAATCGGACTTTTTTCAAATAACATACCCATTTTTTCCATATTTCGATTGTACGACTCACATTAGGCCAAAGTGTCAAGTTTTGTAAAAATCGTACGAGTAGTTTTTAAAAAATTAGCTCTCAACATTTTAGCTCATCATTGTTAATTCAGTTTGAGGTTATATTTATTAATATCTCATATTTTATTACACTTAATTGGTTCCTCCTTTCACTGTTCGGAATTTAGGTTCAATCCAAATAAAATTTGCAGGTATTTTCTGATTGTTTTAAAAATTTCTATTTTTTGGAATTTAAGAAAATTTTTTGAAAAATGTTGTTAATTATAGCCCATAATGTTTTTGCCATCATCTTAAAGTAGATGTATTTTTAAGCATACCTGCAAAACATTAGAGCTTTTAATTCAAAATTTCTTAATATATAAGGGGATTTACATATCAGCTCTTTTGAAATTTGACATATTTGCTATAAGCGATAATAATGCCAAATGTGGCTTAGGTACTTTGTTAAAATTACACTGGTGTGCAAAAATTAAGGACGAGACTGTTTTTTCAATATAACTTTGTACAAATCACCACATTTAATACCGTAAGATCCCCAATACGTACGGACATGAGTAATGTAAGCAACACTTACTAAAAGAGAAATCAGAGGGATAAAAAGAAGCTTTATTGAAAAAGTAGCATGGAGCGCAATGTGACTGAAGGCCGAAACATCCCTGTGATGGGTGTCCAGCAAGAAACATCCGGTCTTTAATAGGGGATATGATCTTCCCTGACTGCTAGGCAGGTTTCGCATCATTTGTGCATGCTGGATATGTGGTTGTTAATGAGCTGTTGAGATACTGCTGCTCGTTCCTCTTGTAGCGCAAATCGCAGTTTCGGAATCGTTACTGGCGATAAGTTACGTGCTGCCACAGGTCTTCCTAGTAAGTTCCGTATATGCTTGACGGGAGTTAGATCCAAAGACCTTGCCGACCAATCCATGTGTTCAATATCTTCACTCTCCAATAGCTCTTCGACAGTAACTGTGCGATGAGGTGGAGCGTTGTCGTCCATGAAGAGGAACTGAGGACCCATAGCCCTTGTGAAAAGACGCATGTAAGGAAGAAAAACCTCGTTACAATAGCAATCCTAGGTGACGAGCCTCCTTGGGAGATGTGAAGGTCGGTTCGGCTACGAAGCATTATGTCTGCTCGAATGAGAACTCCGCGACCTCCAAAACAGTCCCTTTTGATGATGTTGAAGGGGTTATTGCGTGTTCCCCGCTCTGTCCAGATGTGTATGTGTCTAGAATCGCAACTCAGACTAAATCTGCTCTCATCTGTAAAGAGTACTCGTCCCCATTCATTGTCTCTCCAATTCCGGTGTTCCCGGCACCACAGAGAACGCCTTCTCCGATGGGCAGGCGTTCGAGGTACACACCGTACAGGGCGTCGTGCAAACAGACCACCACCGTGCAGTCTTCTGGCCACGGTAAAACGCGATATCGGTCGTCCAGTCGCCTGTGTCGTGTGTCAGGCGATTTCTCCCGCTCTCTGCCGCCTGTTTCTTCTGGCCTGTAAGGCAATATACCGGTCATCTGCGGGTGTGGTTCCTCGTAGACGACCACTACTCTTCCTGTAGTTTGAAATTGTCTCCAAAGTCGTGAAACGATGCTGTGAGCAATTCCGAACTCTGCAGCCACACTTGTCACACTGCGGCCTTCCTCCAACTTCCCAATGATTCAACCTCGGGTAAAAGCATCCAGATGTCGTCTAACAGATTGATTATTCGCTATTTCTCGCTGAGACAGCAACTCGGTGTGATTTTAACTACTATACGGCGTGCAATCTCTTTGCCCGAAATACTGATCTTACACCGACAACATGCTGTATACTACTCAGACGCTTCCCCATTACCTGTACCTGCATATCTTCGCATGTGCTACCGTACATCACCTTACTTAATCTCCTGATTGGTCTTTCTGTCCGCTCTGCCTCTTCGTTCAGCTGATATGCTAATTTTTCGACTTCGTCCTTAATTTTTGCACACCAGTGTATTTAAAAAATGAAAGGTGCAGGAAACGAAAACAGCATTTCGGAAAAGTACGATTTTGTGTCAAAATACAATGCTATATATAAATCTAAAAATCTAATATATATCATAGTCGCGCTTTTGAGACTCGAAAAACGGAAATTAAATTTAGTCAATCGCCTCAGTAGAACGTGAGATGTAGAAATGTCTCATTTTTCTGGGTGCAAGATGTATGCTGTTATACCCTTCAAAAGTGTTCTTTAGCTATTTACGAAACAAAGCAAGACAGAAATATATACATCTAGGAGAATATAAGGTTCGAGAACAGCTTTGGTTGCGCCAACTTGGTTTCTTTAAGGCTATGGGTGACATTTCATCATACCAACAGAAGTAAATACTACAGATAATCAAATACAACAGAATAAATACTACAATAATAAACACTACAGTAATAAATACTACAGATAATCAAATACAACAGAATAAATACTACAATAATAAACACTACAGTAATAAATACTACAGATAATAAGTAATACTACATATAACCCCTTAGCAAGGGAAAAATATTACGGCTGTCTACCTAGAGGAAAAACGTCATCGAATGACAACCATTGCCTGCCATACCACAATAAACTGTTTCTCTCTTTAATTACTATACTGCAATAATAAATACTAATAATAAATACTACAGATAATCCCTTAGCAAGGGAAAAGTATTACGGCTGTCTGCCTAGAGGAAGTACGCTATCGAATGACAAGAATTGTCTGCCATACCACAATAAGCTGTTTCTCCCTTTTTGGCGTCAAGGCTGTTCTCCGAACAATATCCATACATCTATATACCAGTTACAGAAAACTACTACCTGTGGTTGGCAAATCAAAACAAGGGAACGAAACGTACTTTTTCGTTGCAGCAATAAAATACTATAACCATTTCTTAATTTCCTAAAGGCACAGGCAGTGCAAATGGAGATGTGGTATAGCTTGAGAAACAGCGTCATCATATTTTCCCACCATTACATACAAAATAACTTTCAGGCATTTACTTCATAGCGTCTTGATTGGTCAATCTGAATCCTAACGGCAAAATGATGGCTGTCGGACTAAATCTGGCTCCCTAACTAGTACCATCCGTGTCTGTCTCTTACTTTATCCAATTTTTTTTCTTTCTAGCTGTTATGTACAAATTTTCGCTAGAAATGCTTGAACGTATCTGTAAAACACTTGTTCCATTTGATAAGGTTCTACATAGTAAAAAAACTAGTGTAAAATTCGCAGTTAGTCGAAATTTAAAAGTAGAAGTATTATTAGCAGTTTTTAAAAGTAGAAATATAAGTAGTAGTAGTCTTTAAATAGAATTTATGTAAATTATTTCACCCTGAACCGCCGACAGAATCACATTTTTGATTGAATATTTACTGATATCTCTCAGTGGTTTTGTGGCTGCTAAGTAACTGCTACCAGTTTGTAAAAGCAAGCTTTTACACTGCGACTTCGATGAAATTAATCGTCATCGCTAACCGCGAAAGCGTACAGTCGGACCGAACCGGTTTTATCACACAGCACATTACATCTATTATCAAAAGGTTTCGTGTATGTAAGGCCCCCAATTGCACGGAGCAGTGTGTTATCTGTCGACAACAAATTAATCATTTATAAATCCATTTTGCTCCATGCTCTGTTATGCCTGCTTGTTTTGGGCTTACTCCTACAAGACCAGCAGGAAAAAATTAGACCGCTCAAAACTGTATTCTACGACAAATCACAGGGGATCTCTCTGGGATGTTTGAAACAGAACGATTCACGAGGAACTTAAAATTGTTCAAATCAGAACCTATTTTTATCATCTAGCACAAAACTTTTCTACCAGACAGCGCAATTTATTTAATCATGTAATACGAATTTATAATTATGACTATAATGATTCACGCAATAACAAAATACCAAAGTCTATTCTGAGTAAACAAGTTATATATGAATAAGTGTTTTTTGTATATTGTATTAGATTTTTACATCATGTTAACCCTGTATACAGTTATTCTACATCACTACTAGCTCATAGTATTCACACTTGCCATCACCGATGGCTTTCTAGCTTGCACTGTCGTAAATCCTTCTAATGTTTTAGGGGGGAAAAGTTACATTAGTAAGAATTCGATGTTCGGTTCTTTAAGTTATGGCCTTAATCTATTTCGAAATTTTTAACTCAGTTACAGAAGATGTAGTGCACTATGCATAGGCACCCTGGTGTCTAACACCGTTACTACCAAGTCATTTGTCACACATTATTTCACCGAGAGCTGCAAGGGACGAGTCGAATTTTTACCTCGTCTCGTCCCCTTTGCCATTTCTTTTTTGTGCGTACATGTCTATGTTAATATATTGACATGATATATATTATAAGTGAATGTCTCGTCAATATATTCTACATATTAAAAAATTTCTACGAAAGCTTCATGGATTAATAAATGAAAAATATTCACAGCTTGATTTCCAGTGAAAGTTGAGAGGAATTGTTACCAGAGTCTGCAGTCAGCTTCCTCCATCGTTCACCATATGCTACAGGTAATGTGAATGCATATATAATGTCTAAATAATTCTTGGTGCATGCTAAAATATCACTTGTGATTTGAAGGACATATCATTCGCCCCGATGTGCCAACGTATTTTGTGTTTTCTTAATTAATTAATCAAGACGTTTCAAGATGAGATTCTGTGCACGTGCAAGCTTGCAAACCGAGGCCATGAATACGGTCTCTATTTACCCTTTTCTTTCATTCAATAATGAACAATAACTTCTGTGTAATGATGAAGTGTTATACATATATACATCTTTATTGAAGAAATTGGTAAATTCAGGAAAAAGCTACATAAGTAATAAAATTATCAAAACGTGCAAAAAATCTGTTCATTGTGTGCATTCTTTAGATCAAGAATTGGCACTATTCGATAAGTAACATGTTTAAATATTAAATTTATTAACTATTATTGTTGATAATTCAAGTATTTTAACAATTGGGTTATTGCGCCCTCGCAACGTTTTGAGATTTGTTTCTAGTCGGAATACCTTTGCTCATTAGGCCCATCACTGGGCACATTCCATTACACTTTAAGTAATTATTGGTGAAGATGATATCCTGCATGCTAAAATTAACTTCTGCCGTAATATTTGGCCACCGTCTCCACAACACAGCCATTGCCACTTATTTCCTCAAAATCATTGTTAAATTACAATAGAATTTGATTGTTAAATATTCTCAGGATTGCAACATAAAATACTTAAATGGACCTTTTATCACTAAACAAAACTATTTGTAAAAGCCATTGTTTACATTAAATAATATATCAGGTTACGTTTTAAATAAGTGCCTTAGTATAAGTTTTAAATAAGTGTAAATTATTATAAATAAGTGCCTTAGTATAAAATGTAAATAAAATAACTGAATAATCTTATAATCATTTCGCAACATTTTACGTAATACTGAATTCTAAGAAACATTTATTGTAGAACCGTAAGTTTAGCCTTATGGTAGTAAGCTTTACGATTTGGTGGCTCGCGATTTGCTTAGTTAATCATATCTAGATTAAGTTTCAGCAAGCATGATATTTCGGATTATTCAATTTTCGCTGTCACTGATCTTTCCTGAATTTATGCTCAAAATAGGTCAAGCAGATAATTAAATACCTACCAGGAAAAGCTTTTCTTCTTATTTCGTCTATTTCGCATAATTTTATGAAGAGAATGCTTAGTAGAATTCTAGTCAGATCTCGATGCTAAATTGTAATACCTTATATCGCTAAAAATGAAATATAAATGTGCACGCTAAAAATGGAGGCATGTGCACGCCTTAAACAGTGAGTACCAATACTAGTGGAAATAAACATGTAGATTTAAAATACAAATGAAAAACTTAGCATCTGCAGTTTTTAGAATATATATGAAATTTAACATACAGTTCAAAGGTCCTTTGTGACTTGCAGGTCCAAATTGAATTTATTAAAACAGTTAATTAACATTCCAATGATTCATTAACCTAATCAAAGTCAAGAACTTCCTGTTTTATGGCGCCTGCAAGCGGCCGAACTGTAAAAACCACTGAACACTGGTAGTTCGGTTCAGGGATCGAATATAGGCAAACGAGATCAGTGCTTAAGTGGTTTCGCAGTTTTCCCGATGTGTAACGTATATATGAGCCACATTTTCTTAAAAAGTCATCCACGAAGACCTCCCTTAGGCAGATAGCCCTCAAGTGCTCTCCATAATCAAATAGACAAAAAAAAAAAAAAAAAAAAAAAAAAAAAACCTGCCTTGTGGAATTCTGGGCAGTCAACTATAATCTAACCAGAAATAGCATCAACAGCTTTGTTTACATTGAAATCAACAATCTAAAAGCAGCTTTCTATTTCAATTGGGGTCTAATTTTCAGCTTACTAAGAGACTGTTTCAGCTTTTATTAGGAGAACTGCTGCGAATTCCCGTAGTGGGCAAAATAAATAAATTTTTTCGCCGTTGTTTTAAGCGTGAATAAATAAATCTTTAGTAAAAAAATTCACTTCTTGGAATTATTAGAATTCCTACCTAAGCAGCATGCATTTCTAAACTGAACTGGAAAAATGTGTGCAATTAAGAGATGGTTCTTCATGTAAAATATGTATGTATTTTACATAAAAGGTTAGAAAAAGTTCGATAAAAATAGCAAAGCTTTATGTATATTTTTATGTCGTAGTTAAGTTATATTTTTAAAAGAAGTTACTTTTACACAAACTAGATCAATTTGATCGTAGATTTTACATATAATATTCATAAATTTCAAAGTTTCAAGTATATATTTGTAAGAATTTGCTACCCAGAATAGATAAAACGATACCACCGTAAGAAGCTTTTTAAGGTTACATTCTTACGAAATTCCATTCACTTATCATTCCCCAAAATCGTTTCGGAAATTTCGTATATTTAACCACACATGTCAGATAACTCAAAAATATCAAGTTCGTAAATTACTTATAATATCACTAAATCTTGATACTTGTCGTTATCAATGTTACAGTTATAAATGAATTAGTACAGTTATAAATGAATTGATTAATTAGTGTTAACGTTCAGCCAGAATTTCAGTAATATCTCATAATACCAAAGTAATTCAGTATAGTGGTCAGACTTACAGAGCAGGTTTTAGCAATAATAAAACTGAAAATCTGATACAGCTTAAACTAGGAAGAAGAATATGTTCAACACAAAAAAAGGTAAATAAAAAACAAATATGTGTAAAAAATGTACCAAATATATTTTCAGAACATACTCATATTTTCTAATATATTTAATACTTAATTTTGTAGTTTAAATTTGAAGTATATACATAAATTTTCACGAATTGTTATATTAATATGTGGAAAGATGTTTGAATTTGAAACGAAATTTAGTCCTGGTTTGATATTGGTTTCATAGATAAACTCCATCTATTTCAGTTAACTCCATCTTATAAGCGGGTATTTTTTATATATAACTCCATCTATAAACGAGTTTATAGATAAACTCCATCTATAAAAGGGTATGTTTTTTTAAAGAGCAGTTTTTAAGAATGTAGCCAACAAAGAGCAAATATCCTTGCAAAAGCAAACTTTCAAAGTTTGCACATTTTAAGAATAAACCTTTAAAATCCATGCTTACAATTCTTGAAAACTCTGAACCTACAACTGTTGAAAGCAGAAGAAACAAGATAAATATTAATTTTTAATCCTTGAAAGGCGTGACATCTTGTCGGTCATTCCATAAAACCAGCATTAATGTAAGATTAAATTTAGACCAATTTTAAAAATTTCAGATTTGCGTTGATTAACTAATAGATGATGTGATTCTGTTGCAATAGCTGTACAAACGTAGTTGTCTTCACGGTTTAAAACAGTAAATTTTTATTAACTGCGAAATCTAAAATTTTTGTATTACACAAACTGGATGCTATATTCAAATTTTTATTTTAAATCAAGATGCATAAAATTAGAAATTTCTAACACATAAAATTTCTTTTAGTTTGCTAATCTCCAGATATAACATAAAATTAATAAGAAGAATATTAAGGCAGCAAAACATAAAAAAAAATCTTCTCGTGTTACAAATGCTTAACTATTAATCTCCCCATCCGAACCATAATTTGAATCTTGAGTACGAACCATAGCTTAGTGTATTAGATAATATAGCATACTTAGCTATATTATCTAATACACTCTTTTGCGAAAACAACGAAGCACCAAGAAGGACTTTTGCGATCGCGACGAAATTTGGTATGCAGAAACATCTTGAACGAACATGCAAATGTTCAAAGTTTCAAGGCAAATGAACGGGAATTGCGATCATAGCGCGCATTTCTAGTTCGCAATTCGCAAAGTATAAAACCAGTAACAGAGGTGGAAAATTTACCTTTTTTTTGCTGCCATTGTAATTCTGTAAAGAAGCAACTAAAGATGCCATTACGACGATATCGAAGACCTTACAGACAACTAAACGACTTCGAACGTAGTCGCATTGTAGGGTTGCGTGGAGCTGGGTGGTCATACAGAGCAATAGGCCGCCACCTGCAGCGTACAGACACTGCTGTGCAAAGATGTTGGCAACAATGGTTGCTACAAGAAAACTGGCGACGAAATGAAGGCTCTGGAAGGCCAAGGATCACAAATGCGAGGCAGGATAGGATGATTGCTCACCAGGCCCGAACCGCCCCAACGGTATCTTTGTCGACTATTCAACGGATTACAGCCACGTCTATACCTCCGTGGTACCGTCCACCATCTCACGGCGCTTGTCTGAGGCGGAGTTACGCTCACAGGGGCCTTTAAGACGTTTGCCTTTGATCCCACAACATCGGCGGAGTCGTGTGGTGTGGTGTCGCAGCCGATCATCATGGCTGCCATCATACTGGCATCGCATAGTGTTCAGCGATGAATCCTGCTTCACTCTTGAAGCAGATGACCACCGTGTTCGTGTCTGGAGGGGACGGGGCCAGCGGTCCCAATCAGCCTTTGTTTTACAAAGGCATACAGCCTTAACTTCTGGTGTGATGGTGTGGGGCGTTATTTCTTATGACAGCAGGTCATTTTTAGTCATCCACCGTACATCTTTACCAGTTCAACGATATGTTGATACCATCCTGCGGCCGGTTGCATTACCCTTCATGACACGTCACCCTGGGGCCATTTTCCAACAAGATAATGACAGGCCACATACCGCGTGCATATCTCTGGACTGTCTCCGGGTGGTTGAACTCTTCGTTGGCCAGCAAGATCACCAGACCTTTCATTAATCGAGCATGTCTGGGACATGGTATGCCGCCAGGTTTGGGCACCCCAAAATATGGCAGATCTCTAGCGAACACTGATGAATGCCTGGCAGAACGTGTCGCAGGATGACATTAGGAACATCTATCACTTTTTGCCTCGACGAATTCAAGCATGCATTGCCCCCAGGGGCGGTTCGATCAACTACTAATTTGAACACTCAGTGGGTGATTGTGAACCGTGAACAGGTACTATGATCTTGATTTTTTAATCATTTTATTATCTGTGTATGAGCTATACACATATTCAGTTTCATCAAAAACAGCAACTTTCTTAATGGTGCTTCGAGGTTTTTGCAAAAGAGTGTATTTGGAGGGTATATGGTTTCTTTAATTTTTGGTAAACAAGCCAAGCTCTATTTAAAGTGTAATAGGAAGAACGACGAGTATTTATTTGACGGGAACAAGTGAAACTCTATTTAAAGTCTAAAAGGAAGAATGGCGTACATTTATTGATAACTTTAATAAAAACGTCACTACTCTTTACAAAATGTGAAAAATATAAATCATTTGAAAGCTTGTTTGCGCTAAACCAAAGCTTGTCAGTAACCTAGATATATATCAACTTGTACGTGAAATGCGTTTAATACTTTTTTTTGAAAAAAATTCTATCCCACACTAATTTCAGTCACGTCCAGCTCCAAATATGTTTGGATGGTGTTGAGGTGTGAAATGGCTCAGAGAAATAGATTATTTTTCAGTCAAACTGAACTTCAGTGTGGTATTTGTTAGTTTTAAAAGTGAATAAATGCAAGTGGAATTGAAGTTGTTCGTACTGTTAGAAGTGATAGTTGAAGCTGATAAAAGTGGTCTAAGTCATATTATTAAAAAGAAATATTCATTTGTTGTGTTAATAAATTATATTGCTAACGAAGAAAGAAGAAAAAAATGCGTTTCTGTAAGATCAGCAATGGCCAAATTGGGTCTCGATCGATCGGTATTATGAAATGGACTGATCCAATCATTTAATACACTATCCAAATTGAATTTGACTGTTCCTTTTCTTGATGTTCTAATAAACCGCAATGATTTTATTTCATCACCACTGTTTACTGTAAACTTTTTTCTGTTTCTTTGTCTTCCCATGCTAAATCACGTCAGCGTGCTAAAATGGCTCTTTTTTACTCTTATATATATTGCGCTCTCAAAGGCTGTTCTTCAGAATCTTTGCTTTCCAGGGAATTCAATTTGGAATTGCGTTCATTTGTATTATTTGAAATTAGCTGCCACAGACTGATTTCACAGGGGACTTTTATCCCATGGTCATTGGTAAAGTTTGTAAAAAATTTTCACCTTTCCATCAAGGAAGACATTTTGCTATTAGAGGCAACTCTAATAACCTTGTCGCCGTTCTGTTCATCATTTTATCAGTTTTTAACAGAGCTATTTGGTTGTAGCCGAACTATTTTATTGAAATCCATCAAGTGGCGATGAAAACAACTTAACAGTCAGTTGACCTCCAGGTGCGTTGAGGATAGGTTCTCCGTTAAAATGTCTCCGTAACTCTAACGTTTATTTTAAATGTTAAGTTTAACTGTTAGGTGTTCCAATTTAGTATACGTTCTGTGTTCTGTTCCGATGTATATTTTCTTCGTAAATGCTCTTGTGCTCTATTAATAAATACTTTCGGAGCTAGTCGGCGTTTGTGTTTATAGAAGAACGGTTACAGAATGGCAACCAACGTGGGTCATTTTCTAATCGTGAACCAAGCTTTGTAACGAGGGGCTAGTTTCTAATTGCGAATCCAACTTTGGAACGAATCTATTGGATCACAATTTAAAGAAGAGAAAGCATGCGACAGAACTATTTGGCTGTAACCGAACTATTTTATCAAACGCCATCTAATTGACGAGTAGAACAACTTACAATAAGTCGATATCCAGCTGCAATGAGGATAGGTTGTCCATTATTATGTCTCAGTAACTCTAACATTAATTTCAAATATTAAGTTTAAAGTGCATGTTCTGTTCTGATGTATATTTTCTTTGTAACTATTACTGTGCTCTGTTAAGAAGTACTTTTAGAGCTAGCCGAATTTTGTGTTTAGAGAAGAATGGTTACAAGTTACAAAATTGCACATTTTTTTCGTAAGTTCAACTGTTAGCTCATTTTCAGTAACATTCGTTGTTCAATTCTTAGGGATTCCCATCTCTAGATTTAACTCTTGGAACATTTGTAGGATATCAATGTCAGTGTGGTTTGATACACACACACATATTATTCATATATATATGTAGTATCTTCTTGCAAACATCATAAAACACAAAACTTCTTTATATCAGACGGCACTTTTTTATTTACAATTTAAAACACATTAATTTTAAATACACACAATCGCATAATCCTTCATTTTACACGTCTTGAAAACAACTCTCACGTTAGACGTCTCGAAAACAACTCCCACGTTAGATGGAATTCCGTTCCCTCGTCCAAGTCAGCGCCATCTGTCGTTCAACATAGGCACCACATACTTTCGGCCATCCTGGATTCGTCTGGTCCTCCAGGCGACACTGCAAATATAAAAAAAAATACAAAAGCAAAACAGAATAGACAATAGCACGTCTAAAATTATAGGTTAGACTATTTAGAGTCCTTGATCGTCTTTCAGCTTCAAGAATGACAAAATGAGTAAAGTCGTCTTCAAACTTAATTTGCCATAGAAACAGTAGTTAACGTCTTTAACCGCAGTTTCTTCGTCTTTATGCACCTTTTCATGCGTCTTTAGGCGTCTTTCAATTCGTCTTTAAGCGTCTTTCCTTTCGTCATTAAGCGTCTCTATTTTCGTCTTAAACGTCATGATATATTTTTTTAAGTTTTCGTCTTCTTACAGAAAATATGTGCAATATATTTCTTTTTCTTCTTTAATTTACTTCAGTCTTCTTTTCTCGTATTCTTCTTAACAGTTACTCCATGGTTTTAGAAATTCAGAGCAAGTTGTCGTATAATTAGGACCTTCATGACTTCCTTCTTTAACTACATCGTATGTATTGCCACCTTTAACTTTAGTTATTTTGTATGGTCCAAGATACTTTGGTTTTAATTTCAAATGCGGTCCAAACTGAGTTCTTTTTATAGCGACCAAATCTTCGACTTTGTAATCTCTTGGTTCTCTTCTTCTTAAATTATATGTTTTCCTGCTCTCTTCTTGAATTTTAAATAGCTGTTGCTTCGCATGCTTCCTAAGTTCATTTCTTTTAGCTTCAAAATTCGCTTGAAATTCAGCTTCGATCATTTCAATCAACTTATCAGTACCTTTAGCATTCATCTTTGTACCAAACAGCAGTTCAAAGGGTGTGGTATCTATACTTCGCTGGTATGTCGAGTTAATAGCCAGCTGCAGCTCATTTGTATGTTTGTACCACTGAGTCGGATTTTCTAAAGACAATTTTGAAAGAAATGATATGATAGTCTGATTGATACGTTCAAGTTGACGGTTAGCTCTAGGCAGGCCAGTAGTAATCAAATGATGTTTAATGTTCTCTTTAGAACAATAATCGGCGAATTCGCTGGAGGTGAAAGCTGTACCTCTATCCGAGATTATTTGAGAAGGACTGCCAAATACAGCCTTTTGTATCTCCAACTTCGCTATAACTTCAGCAGATGTTGTGGACTTCGTAGGATAAATCCATACAAATTTAGTAAATGCATCAATAACTACTAAGATGTACTTATAATTCTTATGTGTACCCTCCAAAGGACCAAGGTGATCTAAATGATACGTTTTTAACGGCACATCTTCTTTATGTATTGGGTGTAAGAAACCTTCTTTCTTTCCTTTCTTATGATTCACAAGAATACAATGAACGCAGTTTGCTATGATATTTTCTACTTTCTGTCTGAGTTTAGGGATAAAATAATACTCTTGGATGCTTTTCTCAGTATATTTGACTCCTGAATGTGCTTTCTCATGGAAACTTCGTATAATTTCTGTTTCCATAATTTCAGGCACAACCATTAATTCTTTACCATCAACAAATTTAAACAAAATTCCATTTCTGTCACAATAGTCTTCATAACTAGAACTTTTAAGTAATTCTTTTATCATTTTTATTTCATTATCCTTATCTTGGGCTAATTTCAACTTTGGTAAAATATCAACTGAAACACAAAAAATACTAATGGGAGATCTACTTAGGGCGTCGACATGAGCCATCCTGGTACCGGAACGATGCTCAATCACATAATTAAATTCTTGTAGGAATAAAGCCCAACGAGCAACACGAGTTGATAAGTCCCGTTTTGACATGGTCTTTTCAAATGCGGCACAGTCAGTCACAATTTTAAAAGGAATTCCCAGTAAGTACACGCGGAATTTCTTTAGTGCTTCTATGATTGCTAGAGTTTCGAGTTCATAACTAGAATACTTCTTCTCAGCGTCAGTGGTCTTCTTACTCATGAAGTAGGTAGGGTGGAAACTATTATCATATGGAGACCTCTGCAATAAAATTGCTCCATATCCCTCTAAGCTAGCGTCAGTATGCAATTCAGTCTCATAACTGGGATTATAGATTCCTAAGACAGGCTTTTCAGCTAATAATGTCTTTAATCGATTGAAAGAATTTCTTTCTTCTTCTTCAAATTTAAACTTACGATCTTTTTTCAAGAGATCACTCAAAGGTTTAGCAATAATGGAATATTTTGGAATAAACTTCCTGAAATATCCGGTGAGGCCAAGAAAACTATGAATTTGTTTCAAAGTAGTCGGTTCTGGAAAATTTAGGACTGCTTTCGTTTTTAAAGTAGATGGAAAAATTTTACCTTCTTTGATAACATGACCCAGGAATTCTATCCTCTTCTTCAAAAAATGAGATTTCTTAAAATTAATCTCGAGTCCGTACTCACTAGCAAGCTTTAAGACCCGTTCAAGTCGTTCGATTCCTTCTTCAAGGGAGGAAGACAAGATTATTACGTCATCCATATAGGGCAAAACAATACCATCATTGATTAAAGGTCGAAAAATAGTGTTAATGTACCTCTGAAAAACAGCCGGAGAATTGCATAATCCAAAAGGAACCTTAAGAAATTGATATTGCCCTTCGTGTTTTACAAATGAAGTATATTTCCTACTACCACTGTTTACGTCAACATGGAAAAGCCCATTTTTAAGATCAACTGTACTAAAGACATGTGATCCCTGTATCTGAGCTAGAATGTCTTCAATTAATGGAAGTGGAAATCTGTCCTTTACAACTATTTTATTCAATCTCCTATAATTTATGCATACACGAGGTGTTCCATTTTTCTTCTTAACGATTACAACGGGGCTACAATATTCTGAAGAACTAGGTTCTACTATTCCTTATGCTAACCATTCAGCTTCGACAATTCTTTTTTCTGAAAAAGGCAACCTGCGAGGCTGATGAAATATGGGTTCATTATTTTTTACCAGAATATTCATCTCTATATTTGTTGTTTTAGTTTTACGCGGTACATAACTCGAAACCAATTGTTGCACCTTATCTCTGAAAATATTTGGAACATCAGGTTCAATATTTACTTCAGTTTCATCGTAAGATAAATCATTTGGAAGAACAGACAAAGTATTTATTTCTTTTGTGCACAGTGATTTACTTTTAATGGTAACTCCATTTTCATTTATTAGGGTTTCGCCCTGCATTAACACATTGAGTCCTATAATAACGTCACAAGACATAGCATCATTGTTTACTACACAAATGTCAGCACTACACTTAAAATCATCAATCTGAATACTTTCTTTAAAACAGCCTAATGGTTCTACTCGGCATTTCCCAAATCCCATCAAAGTAGAATTCGAAGGACTTAATTCTTTAACATTTAATTTATCAAAAACAGATTTTCTAAGCAATGTTGCCTGACTTCCAGTATCTATTAAAGATTTTACCTTTAAATTACCGATCATTACCAATTTGTTCAATTTTGATTCAACATTAACATTCATACTAGCTACTTCTTGTTTAGAATTTGTTTTAGAGCATTGTGAAGCTTTATGAACGAAAGCTTTGCATTTAAAACATTTAATTCCCTTATCTTTATGAATACAATTTTTAGAGATATGATTTTTTAAACCACAATTAAAACAAAATTTATTGTTACGACTTTCGAAACTATTATATTTAATATCAGATTTACCATCATTCTTTACTTTACTTTTACTCACATTTTCGTTTTTTAAATTAGCTCTATCATTAAAATCATGTTTCGTTTTCGTTCTATCGAAAGCACCTTCACTTTTTGCAAAATCGTCTTTCATTACTTCGTACACTTTCAGTTTTTCTTTAAATTCGAGTAAGTATGAGTAAGTTTTTACATCCCTATAATACCATTTTGTTTTCGTGTCTGTCATTTATTCCTTTTATAACATAATGCATTAAGGCAGAGTCATCTATTTTCCCAAAATTACGTAATTCTTTCATCTTTAAGAAATATTCTTGAGCCGATTCGGTATTTTTCATTTTCGTTTGATTTAACAATTCATGTAAATTAGCAGAATTTATTTCAAAAGAGAATTCGTCAATCAAAGCTTTTCTCAATTTTGACCATGAATTAATTTCCGGTTCTGTTCGAATAAATAATGCAGCTTTCCCGCCAAGCGATCGTTTGGCAAAAATAAATTTGTGCAAATCAGACAAATTAAATAGTTTAGAAGTATTTTCAAAATGCTCGATCCAACGAAAAACATTTTCATGCGATTCTGCACTAAACTTCGTAATTGTGCTTTCGATATCAGAATAATTAATATTAACATTCTGAATTATAGAATTTCCATTAATAACATTTTTACAAGCATAATCACACTGTATAGAAGAATTTTTCTTATCGAAAATATTGCGCTGCATTGAAAAATCGTTTGGTATTCTTTCTACTTCTGTTTCCGATTCATCCGAGCTAGACGTAACGGCGCCATTTATATTTTCAGCTAATGTTTCAATATTGCATAATAAAGATAGAATTCTTTTTGCTAGCTCTGATTTATCGCCTTCGAATGAAATGCTTAGGATATTAGAAATTGTAACTAGCTCATAAAATGAAAAACTTTCTTCTACATGTTTTAATTTCTTTTGAAATTCGTCACTATCTAAAGCAAAATCAAATCCAGAAAAATTCCTAATTCTCTTTCGGTTTGACCGATCTCCATCAGAATAAAAAATAAATCTATGTAAAGTTCTAATCTTATCTGCTTTACAATTCTTCAATGCAACGTAGATTTTTTTTTTAATGTCACTTAAAATCATTTTAACATATGAAAACAAAATTACATACCTTCAAGCTTCGAATAGCCATTCATCTGGTAATCGAGCTAGTTAATTACGGCGTTCTATATCAGCATCAATGTAGATTTTCAATCCCGCTTCTGAATAAATATAGTGTAGTATCTTCTTACAAACTTCATAAAACACAAAACTTCTTTATATCAGACGGGACTTTTTTTTATTTACAATTTAAAACACATTAATTTTAAATGCACACAATCGCATAATCTTTCATTTTACACGTCTTGAAAACAACTCTCACGTTAGATGTCTCGAAAACAACTCCCACGTTAGATGGAATTCCGTTCCCTCGTCCAAGTCAGCGCCATCTGTCGTTCAACATAGGCACCACATATATAATATTTCAGATATATATTTGATATATATATTTATTATCAAATATTTATTATATATATATACATTTTAAGATATATATTTTGCGAAACTTATCCATAAAGATTCTTCAGTTGAATTGAATTTCCTTATAGCTTTTCACATTAAAAAGAAAATGTGTTTTAGTTAATGATGTTAATTCCCATTCAGTCTTTTCGAACAATTTATAAATTCTAATATCCTGTCTTTATGTTCCATTTTTGTTTTCCTTGTCAAATAGCGCTACATTAATATTAGCTTTGTTCCGTCCATTGTTTTTGATATAAATACGGTCGTCGTTCCCCTGTCCCCCATTTTTGCAGAATTTCGTTTGCTTTTGAAGGAGAGTTGCCTGTGTCTGGTCGCCTTAGAAATGGGTTCAGTTTTATTTACAATCTGCTCCAAATAAGCTTGCTGTTTTACCTAATTTTAAGTGAAAAGTAATATATTTGCGTTACATGTATCTTTCATTTCAGTTTTATTTGTATAGATTTGTTGAAAGTGCCTGTGGAAGGTACAGGAGTTTAGCGATCAACATTCAAAATCTGAATGGACTATACCAAGTGTATTATTTTATGATTAATTAGACAAATATAAGTTATTAGAAAACTATGTACACGGGCTATGGATGTTTTATCTAATTCTTTTAACTGTGGACCATTGGATGCAAAACTTCATTATAGTTACAACTATAAAATTCAGCAGCAACATCTAGAATCTATAATTATCTAGAATTACTCTTATGAATCAACCAGGAATGATCTGAGAAGACAGCTACTGACCACTCTCGATAGCCCAATTAGAAAGTACCTGAGACTTCTGAAGTCTAAAATGATAGTGTAAATGACAGCAGAAGAAATATGATCGGCTTTAATATGTGTAACTTGTCAGAATTTAGTCACTGAATGCTTATATCACTCACAAGGTCTGCAGTAATTTGAGCAAGCGCAGCGTTTCCATTTTTCTTTTTTTTTTCCTCTAAAGCAGAATCCTCCCAATCATCTCTTGTTATCATACTCTTTTCACGACCGTCTTCATACTTAGGTTGACCACTTACTATGGATATAACAGCTTTTCTTATTCGTGTGAAAGTTTCTTTGAAGTAACTACTGTTGCAACTTCAGTTACAATTTTCCTCGTCTCTAAGGATATTTTAAAAGCGTAAATTAACTTTATTATACCGGCTGCAGCTTTTTTCAAATTAATAGAGTCGTAAACCAATTCCTTTTACACGGCTGATAAAAGTTGTATAACAGAGCTTCGTTCAACGTTTTCTTGAACCTCGAGTACACTAAGTGGTGCAGCAAGGTATAAATCATTTTCGTTTTTCGCCAGTGGCTGAGACAGCTGAATATTTCTAGTCGAATGCTTCTTCCAACTCAGACGAACAGGCTGGCTGCATGATTAGTTTTTGCTATTATCTCATGATTGTGGTCTCCTTCATGTGTTCGTGATTTTTTTATAGTTTTCTTCATGAAGACGAGCCAGGGTTTGCAAAAAATGCAATATTCGCTTCTAATACAATCCTAAAAAATTCCGTGAAGATCGTAAACATAATCTAGGGCATTAGAAGTACGATGAAATTACTACCTTGATTGCAACGAAATGTAGTTTAGCCGTAAAAATATGCAATTTTAATCTTATATAACAATGCTGTTTTGATTCCTTATTCCATTTGCATACTTTTCAAATCAACAAACGTAATTAAAAATGGGAATGTGGGCTAAAGTACAAAAAATATGGCGCAAGAACTGAGTGTTATAAAATAATGCAAGATAATTGACAGATTGTTAGAATACTTTAAAGCTTATATTTTCGAAAAGCAATCAAAAACTAAAATTCTTCCACCTAGATTAGAAAAGTGCGATCTCAGTCAAACGAAACGAATTAAAATTGGATGGCTTTTATAAATATTGGTATTTACTTAAACGTTTAGGTAAAATATCAAAATAGAAAGCTTAGAAGCATTTTTGAATTTTTATCACTTTATGATGGTAAGTGGTAAGTGTTAAGATTTAAAGAAAAGCACAGGATTTATTAAATTTAGAGTTTTTAGAATAAGATAAAGTATTTTTACTTTTATAATAACTCAGGCTTGGTCAGTTTCGTCCTATCATGTTAAAAAATAAATGGTAACCTTAATTTCAGAACTTCGTGTGAAGTCCAAAAGTTTTTTATTTCAGATGAGTAAATTCGTTTTACAGAGAATAATCAACGGAAGAACATGTATTGGAAAACGATTTTCCTTAAATATAGTACATGAATTATTGATTTTTACTTGCAAAGTATTCCGAGAAGAGAACGAAATGGGATTAAAAATGAAGTAGGATACTTACGATAACTGCGTAATACGGAGTTTGGGATAAAAAGACGTTAGCCAAGTATTATAGTTATTGAAAAGCAGTAAAATGCTAGAAACAATGTTTCCAAAATACTACCAATCGCAGAAATTTCTAGAAGTCCAGTAAAGTTGAAGTTTGGGATTTATTATGAGAAATTAAAGATATAAAAAAGATAATTACTGAAACAGTTTGATGTCACTTTACTTAGGAGGTAAATGTTTAAAAAATAAAAATGCAAAGTTCAGTTTGATATAGTTTGATATTTCAATCTTCAATCAGTCAACTGCAGTGCATTACCATTATTTACTAGGTGATCACAAGCGTTTTTTCAGTCTTGATCACAAGCGTTTTTTCAGTCTCGCTGCAGTTTCAGTGAATTTTAATTATAAGAGCACAAGCAGCCTTTTCCCTTTAACAAGGCAGAACTTTGAAAGTGGAATTCAAGCTCAATATCTAGTGGTAGCACCTATGTTACGCAATTTTATAACTGTCTCTAGATTTGATTTTAGTGCAGAGAATAGCGCACAAATAAATGAGACAAGCAAATATTATATGGCATTTAAACTCCTTTTATTAATTTAGCTGTAACAAAAGACGTTAAAATATTTGCTGAGAATATTATTAAGATTCTTTTTAAATGATTCGCTTTGTAACTCTGAAGAGCAATATATTTTTATGATAAGGAAGTAAATGAAAAATCGTAAGTGATAGAAACTGGGACAGCTTCATGTTTTGGACTCGAGTTTCGATCCCGGATGTGATACGATCGATAAGAAAGAGAATAACATATTGTTACGGATTTCGTATTTATTTAGCTATTTATTTAGAATTGCAACTAAAATTGCTTTATTTTCCAGTGCAACGCAGACGATTTTTGAAGAGAAAGCTACATCGGAAAAGTCAAAATAAAAGAGAGCGTGCATTTAATATTTAATAAATAGTATCTTATGATTACTGTTGCCATCCACAAATATCCACAAAAATCGATATGTTGCAGGTACTTAGTGGTACTTTAGTACTATATTACAAAAAATTGCAGGTTTTGTGTGTGTATGTGTGTATGTTTTAAAGCCCTGAATGTAACAAGATGCCATATAATCAAAACGGCGAATCAAGAGATTCATAGCATAGCACTAGAAAACGAATTAAAAGAAAATATAAATTAAAAGTTAATCATTATCTATATATAGCTGCCTGCTTATATGTGTACTCCATCTGATAGTTAAAAAATAATTTCATATAATCTTATCCACTTAATCCCTTACCGCGTCACCGTATTTACTATTTTCTCTATGTTAGCAGGATTTATATATCTATGTTTTCTCTATGCTAGCAGGATTTATATCTCTATGTTTTCTCTATGTTAGCAGGATTTATATCTCTATGTTTTCTCTATGCTAGCAGGATTTATATCTCTATGTTTTCTCTATGTTAGCAGGGAATGATAGTTCTTCATAGCACCTCCTGTAGGCATTAAGATTGAATTGGTGAAGCCTTGCTGAATTGTCACCAAATATTTAGCCTGATACATTCATTTATAAATTAAGTAACATAGTTTCTGTTTTGGGATTCGGTCAGATAATTTTTTTATTTTATTCGTTACAATAAGAATTTAAGATATATTTGTTCATACAACAGGTTAAATACTTTCTCAAAAATAATTAAAACAATTTTTTTTCCTCATTTAGAAATTGACTATAATATGTGAAAAATAAATCTGTTCCTGGGTCAGTTTTTTTATCAATTCAACGTATTTCAGGTACACTCTCTGGTGTTAAGGTTTAAAAATTTGCTTTCCACATTTAACGATAATTTTTAATAAAATTAAATTCCTAATAAAAATTATTTAAAATTAAATATTTGATTTTATTACTTTCACCTTTTATTCTACATTAAAAATAAAGTGACATTTATCAAATTATGAAAGATGACTGCAAATTAACGTAGAGGAATGAAGAAACAATATTTTTGTGGATTTCAAATGGATTTTTTTATTAAAGATTTCCAATCTAAACATCGTACAAACGCACTCGTAATATTACCAGCTATAATCCGTTTCAATATTTGTCAGAAAACATAAAGTCATTAACACGACATTTACTAACTTACTTTTTAACTAGGCGAAATATCGAATTTCTCATTTCTAGATGTTAGATAGTTTCTGTAAAACGAAACCATCTAAATAAATGTAAAATATTCTTTTCAGATAGCCTATATATTCGAGAATATATGTACCAAATTTTAAATTTCTATCTAAAAAAATAACTAACGGGCATATTTTTGAGACGCCTAAGGAAGTTTTCGCTCCACTGTGCATCGGCTTATCTATGTATAGCACAGTCGGCACGCGGCTTGCAAATCAGTGGTCTTAAAAAACTGTTTTAGCTATCTTCTTTGTAGATTAGAACTGAATTATTTCGGCAAGCTAAAGGTATGCGGCATCTGCATTTTTTCTGCGACTTTATGACTATATATAAGGGAAAATGAGAAAAACTATTCTCATTTCAATATATTATTTCAATTTTGATTTAACATACAATAATACTGGTAACACAATCAAGATAAATGGAAGTAAATATTTAAAATTAGTGAAAAGGTGTTGCCGTGGATTTTTGCCGTCAGAGGTAGGTGTTGCCGTAAGAGGTAGGTGTTGCCGTAAGAGTTGTATAGTGCACTGTAAAAAAAGGGCGTTCTTTGCAGGAAAAAGTTTTGTAATGTTACAGAAGTTAAAAGGATACACAGGAATTTCCTGTAACCTAAACTTTCTGAACGAAAACTGTATCAAATACACGAGATTCGCCTGGTCAATTACAAGCGTTTGGTTTGTCGCGCGCATGAATCACGTGACTGAATGGAGGGTTGGGGGGAGAATATCTCAGCCAATTGGGACAAGACAAGAGTTAGAAACATAGTACCGGAAAAAGAAAGACAGAAAAGAGGTTATTTTACAATTAATTATTAGGTAGTCTTTGTAGAAGGGCTGATTTATATACTTTTCGCGTTTCATGAGATTTATGCTTTAGTACGTTTTTTATTAGATTATATTTTCTGAGTAAATACTGTTGTTTTGCATTTCTAATTATAAAATGTCTACTTTTATTTCAAAGGCAATATTTTTTGTTTGTTTATTATTTTGTTAAATATTTTGTAGCTATCATAACCTATCAGCTGGCCAAAAAGTAAAGTTTTGCAATTCAAATTTTATTTACGTTTTTAATAATGTTTTACTTTTTACTTTTATACAGGTAGATGAGTTTATAACGTCAACGTTAAGTAGTAGTCAAAATACGAAAAATTCTCTAGAGGGGCGGCACATTAGGTCTTTGCACGCAGGCGGCCGTCACCTTAGGATCGGCCGTGATTGCAATAATCAAAACTGAACTGAATGTTTAAAATAAAACTATTTATTAGCACGTCAAGTGATGTTTACTTAAACTGATAATATAACAGAAATCAACTCCGTAGCTTGCGGAAAAAGTAGAACACCCACTCAACCAGCATAGTGGTTAGCGACGCTGTCTGGCGTACTGAACGGCCCGGGTTGGAACACTGGGAAGGTACGGAGGTTTGTAAATGTATAGTGTGAACATGGGGGTATTTTAAATATGCGGCGAGACGAAAGTTCTCTCGAGAGGTTGTGGTAGACCCTCGGATCATCTTCCCTGGGGTGCTCTCCTTCAAAACTGGAGGGTCAAATGAGCAATGTCGTACTGTCATTTGTATGGAGCCCAGGGCTCTTGCCAAAGGCGCAAACTTGCCTCCTTGCCACGATGAATTTCGCGAGCTTGCCTTGATATCAGACAAGAGAGATTAGACACAACAATAAAAGTAGAACAAACGTTAAAGCAAAATTAAAAAGGGAACCACTAATTAACACGTGCCTAAAAAAATCTGGCTTCGGGCCCGCTGTAGGTATTCAGAAAACAAATACAGATTGCTGAAGCTAAAGCCATTAAATCAATTAAAGCAGCGGAATGGCTTGTATAGAGTAATGGACAATTAAGGCTGCTAATAGATCTCTCTTGAACGTTGCGCTTATTTGCAGTTTAATTTACTTTCGGGTCGGTTTTGACAAAAGAAGAAGTTATACTAAAGCTAACTTATATGAAAATTGGGCTAATTAACATAAAATCTTATGAACACATTTGGATTCAGCTTCCGATTTTCAAAAAACAAATTTTTCCTTTCTTAATTGCACTTTTTATATTGAATGGTGCAAGGAATTTACACTAATTTGGCAAATCTCAACTAAATGTGTTCGCTATTTAAGTTTTTATATGGAAATATAATGATGGTGATTGCTTACAAATCAGTGACAATCGTTAACACGTTCTTTAATATTTTTTCAAAAGATTTGCAGTTTATGTGCACAAATTTAATTTGACACATGGCTTCCTTAAAATAATGCAAAGTAGTTTGGGCAAACTTAAATGAAACTGGCAATAATTGTGGCTGTTCTTTGAGAAAATTACGTGATATGATGAGGAGATATGTGAACTTCAACTGTGTGTAATAATGGTTTTCTTAATTGGTCAACATGTGATTCGTTTCAGCAGTATTCAGTTAAATTTAAAAGTTAATGCATTTTATTTTTATTGAAAATTTAAACGTTTCTGTTACTTTTACGGCATACTACCATATATATATGTAAATAATTTTTCATCTTTTCCATATAAAGTTTTAACTGAAAGATATTCAAATTTAAAATATGTGAACAAATTTATGTAACTATATTTTATTTCACATAAGTAAGGAAGAGTGTTCATTTGTTTATTTGTGAGTGTGTAAATCATTCCACAGTTTTATATCCATTCTAATGAAATTTTGCTCACCTGATCTACAAAACAAGACAAAGGTCATTATCTACATAAGATTTCGAAAAATCTCCCAATCCCTATGTATTGCGGGAAAAGATATTTATGTTTCAAATTTAGCCCGAAAACTCAATGATATAAAAGAAATGTGTTGCCACTCGGTAAAACACGACATATTTGTCTTTCGAATATTAAAAACAAACTTAGTGATTTAAAATATATATGTTGCCGCAGTCCGAATTAAAATATTTCTATCTTTCACCCGGCAGTAGGCTCTGCTGTTCAATAAATCGTAAGATATTTAGTTTTTTTAGATTTATTCTGTTACTTGCGGATGTACACGATGCTAGTTAAGTTAGACTGAGAGTAATGTATCTAACAGCAGAGAGCACGATATTGCTGTAATCCTTCTCTAATAGCAATGAAAAAATTACGATTCATTCTCATACATTTTTCAGGCTGATGCAATATGAAACCCATATAAAAAATTTCGATAGAAAAATAAACTAATTCTTTTTCATTATATTCGCAACAATGGCACATAATTTTTAATGATTTTCCTTTTTCAAATCAGTCGGTCGGAAAAACACCAGTTCCATCCAATATTTCACCTGTATTCAATTTTAGTCGATTAAATGTGGCAAACAATTGATCATAGTTGATCAAAAAGCAATAACGGGAACAAACAAACAAATAAAACAAAATTATATATAGATTTTGTAAAACTTATAAATTTTTGATTAACAAACTCTACGATTTGGAAGCGAACAGTAGCAACACTTTTCAAAATAAAGCATTTTCATCTCCAACACTCGAGACTGTTGCCACTGGGAAAAATGAGTGCGAAAATTAGTGTTTTTAGTCCAAAGGGATTTAGTCCCGAAGGACTATTACTTTCGTTTTGCGATTTTGCGTTGATTCACTCTGAATGCCCGATTCACTTTTCAAATTGTTGCCACTAAATGTTATCGCTCTGCATTAAAGTTTAAAAAATGAAAAATCTGCATAAATGTATGCATGTTTTTTTTTTGACGTAGCTTTCTCTTCAAAAATCGTCTGCGTGCGTTGCACGGGAAAATAAAAAGGAATTTTAATTACAGTTCTAAATAAATAGCCAAATAAATGTGAAATTCGTAACAATATTCTCTAAAAATTTAACGAATTTTCAAAGATTTCAAATCCCGTAATACCAACGTTGTACAGAAAAACATTTTTATCTCCAGCGCGTGAGAGTGTGTACCGAAATTTCTAAAGATATGCTCAATTTAAAATTATTTTGCGATATTGCTGTTGAACTGAATTTTATTGTTTAAGTGTGAAGAACATGGTATTTAATAAATAAAGGTAACACACAAAATGTTAAATAAACGCCCCTTTGGACGTAATTAAAATCTGAAACCTTTTCATGAAACATTTCAGATTTTTTTTTTTTTTTAGATTTTTTAATTAATATCTCGACTGATTAAAGTCCTACGAAGTCGGGAATAGTCGAAAAGGCTTCCCACGAATTTTTGGAATCGGGAATTATGTATTTAATGTTTGGCAATGCTGTTTTTATTTCACTGTAAAACTTATAATAAATTTTTTATTAACAAATTCTACAGTTTGAAAGCGAGCAGTGGCACCACTTCTGGAAGCAAAGCAGATTTTTATCTCCGGCGTGCGAGACTGTTGCCACCCGGAAAAATGAGGGAGAAAATTAGCGTTTTCAGCCTTTTTAATTAATATCTCTGATTTTAGCCATTTTGTTTTGGAAAAAAGTGGACGTCGACCTTTTGCACGACCCAGAAAAGAACTGTAGAAAGTTTGGTGCCGACAGCTATAGTAGTGACTGAGTTAATCGCGAACATACACACAAACATTCTTCTTTATATAGATTAACTAGATTAACTAGCCGCTGCGCGGCCAGCCTTCGTCTGGCTTTTAACTGTACCAGAAAAATGCCTAAAGAGAACACCAAACATTAAATTTGAAAACTGCACAGAATTTTACTCTGCAGAACAAATTTATCGAAAAAGAAACAATAAACAACGGAAAAAAATTCAGTTAAAAATGCATTACATATAAAAAGCATACAACGAAATAAACAATATCCCTTAATACAAATATTAATTATCCTAATAAATAAATTAACCAACTTCCCTTTGCAAAATCTTAAGAACTCAAATGGTATAAACAGATTAAGAACTTAAACAGATTAAAAAATATCATGCAAAACTTTTTTATAATTTTAATTTCTTAAACTTTTAATTTCAACTTTAATTTCTTTTACTTAACTTTTAATTTCTTAAACTTTTCAGTCTCTTAAAAACAGTAACATAAGAAATACGATGAAAAATTGTTGCCAAACCGAAATTTTTAAAAGAATGAAACTATTCAAAATGATGCAATTCCATCAAAAATTTCTCAACAACAATAAGAAAGGAAAATTGTTGCCAAAACTACATTTTAAAATATCCGAGATGTGAGAAGTGTATTCGGAAGCTTCATTTAAAAAATTAAAAAAAAATACTAAATATTATTATTTTTCCAAAATTACTTTTTTAAAAGGAGTCGAAAGGATTAAAGTTCAACGTGTCCAAAAATCAAAGGAAAATAAACAGCACATTTTTTAAAATACGTTTTTTTATAAAAAATTCCGCTGAAAAGGTGTTAAGCTCACCTTCCTAAATAAATTCTTATTTAATCGATTTATTGAAATACGAAATTCATTTTAAGTTCGTAAAATAGCTAAGTGTCTACGCTTCACGACGATGTAAAAATGAAATGTATATAGAGTGAAATATCGCTTTCCTGTAGCCCATTATGTCTCAAAATGACGCGATTTGGTCACAAAGCATAAAATAAAAAATATTCTAATAACACGCACGCACGCACGCACGCACGCACGCACGCACGCACGCACGCACACACACACACACACACACACACACACACACACACACACACACACACACACACACACACACACACACACACACACACACACATTTTATTATATGTAGAGAAGACTAGTTGTACCTATGAATTACATTAGCTGCATTCATTAAAGTCGTCGTAAAGAAGAGTTTCCGTTTCTTTGTTATATGTACGTAATTCATAAAAAAATTACAGTTTTATTCCGATTTTGATGAAATTTCTCATACTTGACGTCCTTAACAAGAGTAAGATCACTGACTGTATAAAATTTCGAAAAACTATCTTACGGTATCCACACTGCCACATAGCAAAGAGCTTATAATGTATTTTTTACAGAAAATAAATATAGAAAATCTCTACACAGTTGAAATTTTTAAATCACGTCACCCATCTTAGGTTCACTTTGCCGTTGTTGCGTTCCCGTTTTCAGTTCTTATTAAATCGTTAGATGGCGCCGTGTTCATTTGCTCTTTAGAACAGTGTAGAACCTTTAAAGCAGAATTTAAGTGCACTTACTATCAGTTTTTCTCGAATACTTCGAAAACGGCGAAGAAATCAGCCAAAGTGGATGGTGATTTTCGAAAATTTATTTCTGATGAAGACGTAGCAACACAACGAGTACTTCTTGCAAGTTTTTACTAAAACAGTTATATGCAGCTGTGTTAATTCTACACTATTACACAGTTTTATTATAGCTTGTTAAAATTTTGAGCATTCACTTTGAATCAAACTAAATGGAAAATCAGTGCCTACTCGAGTTTTCGAAGAAACTTACTCCATCCGCCTAAATGAAGCCTCTTCATTCTACATAAAGCTCTGGCAAAGACAGGTACTTTAGCTAGTCTAATATAAAGCATGCTACGTTTAGACAGTTCATATTAAATTTACTTCTTGTCAGTTGTTTAAGATATGTCTGAATTATCTTAATGACTTCAATGGAGCCTCATTTGAAAATTTAGCTTTTATGATCTTTTAGTAATCAGATAGACTACAATTCAGATACTAATGTTTCTTTACCTAATTAATAATGGGATTCTTCTCTTTTTCGAGAATTCAAATACTAATGTTTCTCTGACTAATTAATAATTGGATTCTTTTCTTTTATTGGAAAAACATGTATTTATTGTAATGCGGTTAAAAGAATTTTAGTTCTTAATTTATCGGATGACAGGAATTCAACAATGATTATACAGCTTAAAAAAGTGAAACATTTTGTGTTTTTTTTAAACAAAATACTTAAAACATTTTGGTGTAAATTAAACAGCAAAGATGTTTTTTTAAATTTGTGATTTTTAATTTTTAATTCTATTTCAACACAGATGAAACGATAAAATTAATTTTTATTCACGTAAACTTTTATCTAAAGCGAAGAAAATAAGCTTATAAAGGGTACTTTTTTTTCTCATTAATAGTTATAATATAGTTTCTTAGGGAATATTGTAAGTTGCCATGCTGTGCCATGCATACACAAATCGAAATTGATTTAATATATTTTTTTAAAAAAATGTGTGCTGTGGTGAATTACCATTTTGTGCTATTTGGGTTAAGAAAATAATTAGACACAAACAAAGGACTTATCACTTGGCTTAGGAACAACAGCAAATATTTAGGACAACTGGAGTTTTGTATTTGTAACTGAATAGATAATCTTAAGTTGCTCCAGAGTTAAAAATAAGATTAAATTAAACCTCTATTTCAGATATCGATCCGGTCAAAACGCTGTGCTGT
>KK119411.1:732095-761378 GCA_000611955.2 Stegodyphus mimosarum
TTTTTTTTTTTTTTTTACTGACATAAAATTTTCTGCTTGCCACTCGCGTATGATATATTGCAGATTGCATTACTCTTATTACGGTTTCTGGATTTGCACATATTTCATATAATTCACGAAGTTCCGCAGCAAGTTTAGGGGCATTCTTTTTAATATTCCTTAGAACAAAGCGTTTCATTCCATAAGATAACTTAGATGGTCTTCCAGGTCTTCTTTCGTTTTGAATACGATTCTCTATTCTCAATAATAGCAAAAATTGTAAAATCACTTGAATTAAGTAAATAGGCAATTTTTCTAATAGGTTTCCTTTTCTTTTGCTGCAAATCAATAACTAATCTGCGGGATTCTAACGATGCTTCCTTTCGTGACCGAGCCATTGCAAGAAAACATTAAAATAACGAATATTATCTATAAAGAAAATTCGAATTATAAAAGCAAACAATATTTAGAGTTTTGCCTAGCCTCTTCATCCAAACTAATTCCACAAATTTTCGTTTTATATTTATTGCAGATGGTTTTAATTAGAAATTATGAAAGTGCCCGATTAATTTTGCGGTGTCGTTTTCGTCCATTTCAGTCTAAAACTCTAATTTTTAAATTTATTATTTCGTTTTTTCAAATTTATTCAGTACAAAGAGATGGCTAAGAAAATATGTATTCAAGATGGAAGTATTCTTTATTAGTTTACTGCAAAGCTATTCTTCTATTACTTAAAAAAGTTAAAATATTGCTGTGCCTGATCATTTCTTCTGAGACACTGTATAACCGTTTCGGTCCTTATATGTAACTTTAACCGTTTGTGCTTATCAGTAATTTCGATAAATGATACTGGAGGTACCATACAAAAAAGGTACTGGAGATTTGTCGGCGGACGGGGAAAAGGTTTATGAGACCGGATAGAAGATTACTTCACTTCTCAGATGTTGGCTCAGCGCCGAACTCTAAGTACAGAGAGATAGCCTCGTGAACTTCGACTTTCAGATGCGCTTTGCATTGCGTTGTGTTTAACTTCTTATTGTATTCAGTGATACTGAGAAGTGCTGTACGAGTATTTTTGTGGAAAATTTCAGAACTTTAAAGTGTTTCTTTTGGTAAAATAAATTTTTCATGTTATAACTTGTTCTGAATGCATTCAATCCGTTACGAACCCGTTTGTATGCAACATCATGTTGTGAAGTAACCGCAAACCATGAAGTTCGTTTCTGTTATAATTTTAAGTTTATTTAACTCTCATTTTGACGTGCTAATAAATAATTTTTATTTTACAACTTCATGAGTTGAGATTTTTGCAGTTAAAAGGTAAACGGAACGATGAGCTGCCTGTACGGTTAAACTATATTTGGCGCTTTAAAACACTGAAGAACAGTATTTAATTATTGGTTGTCAAAGGGAAAATTATTTTATTTTTGATAATTGAAAAACGAAGCGCATAAATAGGGACTAGAAATAACATAATTATAAATAGAGATGAACGCATAAAATAAAATAAAAATAGATAAGATTTTTTAAAACTGAGATAACAGTAAATAAACAAACTAGTCCTGAGTATATATAGTTATTGAGAATAGCTGTACGAGTGTTTTGTGGAAAGGATTTCATGTTATGTAGTGATAGAATATATTTTTTTTACTGGCATTTGCAATGTTTGAATAAAATTTCATGCAATGAAAATGAAATATATATATATATATGAATTCAATATAAAAGTATAATATAAATTAAGTTCAATATAAATTAATAATGAAATATAATAAAAGTAAGTTAATAATTGAAAGTAAATTAATTAAATTTGAAATGAAAAGAGAGTGTAGGGGATATGTCTTCTAAAGTAAGCATCTCGTTCAGATTAATTGTGTTCTTAATGAGAAACTTTAATTTTAAAGATTATTTACATTTTAACAGGATTCTTTTGGTTTAAGGGGATTTATTTTGACTAAGTATCAATTGTGAATTATGATTTGAATCTAGCAAATAATTTCATGCTTACACTGTAAGATGAAACACTCTCTCTTATTTTAGTTGCTGTTAATTGATGGTAGATTGATTTATTGCCTTGATAAGTCGATTAATCTTCTATCAATGGCAATAACTGGTTTTTCAAGAGAACTTTGTAGAGACATTAGGTATTTATTTGGAAGCAAGAAAGTGAAGAAATAAGCAACGCCTTCACCGGGAATCGAACCACGGACCTCTCGGTTACGCGTCGAGCGTGCTGACCACTACACCACGAAGGCATGCGAAGAAGGCGGGAGAAATATTTTATATACTCCCCCTTTTAAAGAGCGACTGGGGATTAGGGGCCCCAATCGCCAAATCGTGGTGGCGGAGAATCATCGTCCACCACCTTTTTTTTATTTCGGCCGCCATTGAGACATTAGGTTATTTTTAAAGCAGGAGACGAGGCAAATGTGCATTGCCCTCGCCGGGACTTGAACCATGGACCTCTCGGTTACGCGTCGAGCGTGCTGACGACTACACCACGAAGGCATACGAAGAAGGCGGGAGAAATACCTTATATACTCCCTCTTTTAAAGGTGGACTGGGGCAGGAGTCATGAAAAGTGAGCAACGCCTTCGCCGGGAATCGAACTACGGACCTCTCGGTTACGCTTCGAGCGTGCTGACCACTACACCATGAAGGCATGCGAAGAAGGCGGGAGAAATACCTTATAACTTAAATAAGTTTTACTTTTGATTTTGGCATTTTAAATTTTTTCTCAACTGTTTTTAAAGTAAAGGAGGACTGGAAAATTCTTTTTTGATTTCGTTTTAAAATTCTGAATATACTTTTTTGACGATGATTTTAAATTGAATTTCTGTTCCTTGGAGATGTTATATGGGAAGTGTTTATTATTATAATTTATTGTGAATTATTGCTTTATATATATGTGTGTGTGTGTGTGTATCTTACAAGAGATATTTTACCTTACAAAGTCTTACAAATCTTGAATCTGTTACAAGACGTCCCAGGCTAACAGTAGGAAAATGGTATAATACTATTCCAGGTTGTAAGGTCTCGTTTAGTTTTAACCATTTATTTTAAGCTAATGAACTTTCCTATCCACCTCATTTCCATGTTCCTGCCAGAATGTAAATTTCTAGCTCGCGTGATATATTGAAATGAGGTGGAAGGAAGATAGTATTTAAATGAAGGGTTTAGAAGTTACTGTCAAAGCGTGTTCTGCCTTCGAAGTCCACGTTGTTAATTTCGATTCTCCTGAAAGTAATATTCAGCGGCATTGCGTTTATCTTGCTTGCCATTAGGCTTGTCCAGCTGACCTTCAAGTCAGAGCCAAATTGCGCGTCGCTTGAACTTGTCAGTTGTTAGGCTTACTTATTTTACTTAGTTAAGTAATTTTAGTAGTATTTGGTTTAGGCCATAAGTGCTAGCTATATTTTGTGAGCACTTTTGGTGCTTTCTGTTAACTTTATTTGAGTTAAATAAAGGGTCCTTTGCACTCTTTCTCAGTCTCTGGGGTACCTTACAAGACATGAAGATATTTCACTTAACGTCTTCAGACGTTTCGTACACTCTATGTTTCCAAAGAAAACGAAACGTTATAAGGTTAAGAACAGAAGAATGTACGTTGTTTACAATGTAATACTTTTTCGGCATGAAAGCTCTCATGAAACTGAAAAAGAATGACTTTGAGTTTGCGTTTTTGTTTATTCTTTCATTAGAAAAGAATTCTGACCAACACACGAGAAAAGAAGAGTTAAAAGTGGTTAATTCGTTTTTGCCACCGATGATTGATTAATTAAATCATACAAGGACTTGATGTTAATAAATGGAAAATATTCAGTTACAAAAATTAGCATCTATTACAATTGTTTTTATTTCCATGCAAAGGAAGACAGCATTTCTTATTTAGAAGTTTTTACCAGAAAGAAATAATTTCAAGCTGAAAACAACTTCCAGCTGCTGAACAATAATCTAAAACAAACAATGATTATTCATGCTCGTATTACCAGACAAAAAAATCTGTGTTTCTAATATCACTGAAAGCAAAAATATTCAATTATCATTATTTGAAGTGTGTATGCATTATGATCAATACTATCTTTTGCATTTTTACTCCCTTATAAAAAGTTTGTCATTTCCTAGACAACTTTGATAGATTCACTCGATGAAAGAAAAACATGTTTAAAATTCGGAACCGTTCCGTCCCATCTTCAAATCAATTAAATAAATAAAGCAAACGAATGATATCCAATGAATTTAAGAAGAGGCTTTTTTATACAGACAAAGAATAGACAACAGAGTAGGTGAAATTTTAAAAGTTTTGAGGAAGGTGCGAAATTTTGTAAAGAATCATACAACTTTGAATTCATCTCTGAAAATGTTTTCATCGAATTATTACTTCTCTGACTGCTTTGGATTGTTATTCATATTTATGAAATGCTTAGGAATAGATGTCAGCTTTGAATCCACCGATAAAAGCCTCCTGCGCGCCATTTTCTCTAAGTTATATCCAGTCGTTATTCACTTAGCCTCTGCTTATGCCATTTACTTTGATATAAAACATGTGCTTATGAAAACTCTGGAGGTTGAAATTGGTTTCTCTACTATACTTACAAGTTTATTATCTCTTATTTTATGGCATTCTATTTACAAGAAGAAAACAAATCTGAGAAAGCTATTTATTGAATATGATAGAATACATCAGTTGCAAGGCAAACATATGGAAAAACCCTCACATTTGATAAATTTAGCCCTAGTTCTCTCTGTACTGATTCCAGCTGTTTCTGCAAGTTTCTGTGTTATCAACATAAATACTGCTACTGAATCTTATAAATTATTTTTCTCTTTCTTTTATACCTTGGATGAAGAGAATGTTACTACACCAATTATAAGAACTATTCTGTGTCAGTTGTGTTTTACAGTTTACTACCAGTTGCCAACTATAATCTCTATATTATGCGGAGTGTTATGTTATAGGTATAGTGATTTACTTCAGAACTTTTATGCAGAAGTTCGCGAGAGAAAATTCAAGGAAGAATCATGGACAGAGATACAAAGAATCAAGGACATTCACAATCAGCTCTTTCAACTTTCAGCTCAGTTGCGAAATATACTTTCACCCATATGCTTCCTGCTGCTATTTTCTCAGATGGCAAACATGTATATTACTCTTTCTACTTTCGTCTTGGTAGATTATTCAAACGTTAGCATCTCCCTTTTGGCCGAATCTGTTCCAGCTGTAACCTTAGTACCAGTTGCTGCGATTGGAGTTATACTTTCTGCTTCAAGGATAACCAACCAAAACCAAGAAATTCGACGTTATTTACAGTCTCTAATCGGTGATCTAATCTGCGAGCCAGAAGCAGATGAGAAGATTATTAAAATGATCCAGGCTCTTCTGGAGGCTGAATTTCCAGCTATGTCAGCTTGTGGTGTTGTGTATCTGAGACCTGGACTTATTCTTTCAGCATTTGGTTCCCTGTTTACTTACGGACTGCTTATCATTCATATTAGAAGAGATTAATATGCAATATTGTTAAGATTTCAGTTGTTACTGTCACTACTTATATTATTACTGTAGTATAAGTATTGCTAAGTAGTATCACTACTGTTCTATAAGCAAGGAAAATGTATTGCGTTAGTCTATTATTCTAATCTACGCCGTAGATTTAAAAAAAAAAAAGACAGTTCTATATCTCCTATTTTACTGGGCCGATTGACGAAATAAATTCAAATTGCGTTTTTCATGTTTCGAAAGCGCGACTTAGGATATATATTAGATTTATATATAGCTTTAATCTAACATAGGTATTTTGACACAAAGTCAGACTTTTCTGAAATCACATACCATTTGTTTTCCATATTTCGCTTCTACGAGTCAAATTATGCCTAGATATTAAATTTTGGAATTTTTGGTGAGACATTTATGGAGAAATTTAAAAATTTATCTTGGCGAATGTTTTTCAGTTTGCGCCAAGAATAATTCACATGGCGAACTTCTTAATTTATAACAACCTATTTTCCTTTCCTTTTTTTCTACTGTACACGAGCGGAAAAAAGGTCATCGTTCGTACTTTCAAAAAATCTGAAAGGATTCAGATTTTAGATTACGTCCAAAGGGATCTTGCTTAATAATATAATAACTTGCCGAACGAAACAAACATTAAACTAAACCCAATACGAACACAAAAACCAACTGAATATAATTCCAATAGTCAACCCAATACAATTCCATTAATCCATCCAGTACAGACCCAATAACCAACACAGTACAATTCCAAAAATTCCAATAGCCAACCCAATGCAACTTCAATTACCAACAAAGAAACATAAGCACTAAATTGAAAAGTGAATCGGACATTTTTGTGAAACGACGCAAAACGCCCAAACGAAAGTAATAGTCCCTCGGGACTACATCCCTTTGGACTAATAATTTTAACAAAGTGTGTAAACCATATTTGGCGTGATTATCGCTTATAGCAAATATGCCAAATTTCAAAACGCGCCATTGTGTAAATTCACGTATATCTTAGGAAATTTTGAATAAAAAACTCTAATTTTTTGCAGGTATATTTAGAAATGCGTCTACATTAAGACGAGGGTAAAAATTTTATAGGTTATAGCTCAAAATGTGTTTAGAAAAATTTATAAAAATTACTTAAAAATACAAATTTTAAAAGTAAGTCATAAAAAATGGGCGAATTTTATTTGGAATGGACCTAAATTTCTAAATGTGGAAGGAATAATCAAATCAGTTTAATAAAAAAGAGATAACCATAAATATATATCAAATTCAATTAGCATTGAGAAGCTAAAATTTTGAGAGCTAATTTTTTAGAAACTACTCGTACGATTTTTACAAAAATTGGCAGTTTGGCAGAATTTAAATACTAGAACCGAAATTTGGAAAAAAAATTGGCATGTCATTTCGGAAAAAGTCCGATTTTTGTGTCAAAATACCTACATTTCAACAATGCTATATATATATATATATCTAATACATATCCTAAGTCGCGCTTTCGAGGCATGAAAAATACAATTTGAATTTCGTCAATCGACCAAGTACAGCGGAAGATATAGAACTGTCCCCCTTTTTTGTGCAGTGTATGAAAATTAAGGTTTAAGCGCATTTTCTTTGCAGTTTTTTTTTGAGAGGATTATGTTGAATGAAGATAGATTTAACAAAAGGGTTTATATATAATATTTGCTTTTAATTAAAAGGGTTAAGATGTAAAATTAGTATGTTTTGTCATTCGCAAAGAGGGAGCAAAGCGGACAGAAAATGAGGAAAAACGTTGCTTTGAAAAAACGTTACTTTTGCAGTGATATCGTTTGATATGGATCATCTCTAATCTTGAATGGCATCTACAGCGCACAGTTTTTGGCAATATTACCCAGAAGAACCTGAGAAAGTTTCGCCTTTCTGTATCATTACCATAAATATATGCTTTATAGCAGTGTTGTGTTCAGCCGGTTTAGCTTTAAAAGCTACTTCTCAATTTCTACCGTGCCTCGCGAGTATCCGGTGTTTTATGTTTGGAAAAATAACAATTCATGAAAATATGTCATTTCCACTGGATGATTTCGTGTTTCCAAACGATAAGGAAAACTAATACGAACCTACTAAAGAGTGAAGAAAATCCACTAGTAAAACGCAAAGGTTGTGCAGGCTTGAACTAATTTTATTTCAAATTAGAAAGTAAAGGAAAGCACATACTAATAAACTAATTACTAATACAAGAAAATGCAACTGTTGTTACGAACCAACTACGAAACGAATGCGAGATTCTAAAGGCGAAGACAACAATTGACGATTCTGATACGAATGCTACTTTTGTTTCGACGAGTTTACACATCGGTGGTTAATTGATCCTGTTTGGTACACAAAATTGATGACGACATTTTTGGTTTATATTTTAATAAAAAACACCAACAAGATATACTGTAATACAGCAGCATCGCAACGGCGAACGAACAGTTACATAATGTAAACACAATATTCGTTTGGCGTAACAGCGCCCTCTATACCATAAAAGTTATTAATACTATTGACACAAACACATAATATACATAACTGCTAAACTTCAAAAGGATAGATCAGTTGGACGGGTCTTCGATAAAGTCCTTGAGAAGTACGAATCAAACATGAACGCACATCTCTACCTTTATAAACTTCTTCTATAATTCCAAGTGGCCATAATAATTTTGATTTCGTCGACCCCTCCAGCAATATAACCTTACCCTTTTTAAGATTCCTTTCAGGAGATAGATTTAGAAAAGTGTGCGCAGAACGTAATTCAAGGAGATAATTCTCCTTCCATTTTTTCCAAATTTGTTTCAAAAGGTTAGTTTGATACAATTTTCTCCTAGTCAAAGTCTGCCTGTTAAGTGGTTCATTCCTGAAAAGGTCGGCGAAATGTACAGGATAAGAAACATTTTCTTGCCCTGGAAACAAGAAATGGGCAGGTGTGAGAGCTTGTGGCTCTTTTATTTCATTGTGGACATAAGTAAGAGGTCTGTGATTTAGAACTAACTCAATTTCTGACAGAATAGTCATCATTTCTTCAAAGTTAAGAAGAGCCTTTCCGAGAACCTTTCTTAAAGGTTCTTTAATGCTTTTCATAAGCCTTTCATAAAATCCACCCCACCAAGGCGCGTGAGGCGCAATATATTGCCAAGTTATGCCGTTTATTGAAATGAAATCTTTTAATTTTGAATCGATTATAATTTTTGCAAATTCTTTCAGAATTTCATTAGTGGCTCTGAAGCTCTTAGCGTTGTCGGAAATGATAACTTTACAATTTCCTCTCCTAGCTAAAAATCTCCTTATGTTGACATATTTGTGATTAATTCAATGTGCACAGCTCTAGTTACACTGCATGTAAATAATGTTATGTAAGTCTTTTGAGGCGTATCATTTAAAGATTTTATTAAAACTGGGCCGGTAAAATCTATTCCTGTTATGGTAAAAGGAGGGTTTTCAGTAATTCTATTTTTTGGTAGTTGATTAGTTATTTGTTTAGCTGGTTTCAACTTATATTTTCGACAAATTAAGCAGTTACCTAACACTCTTTTTACAATCTGTCTACCTCGTGGAATCCAAAATCTATACCTAATTTTGGCGAGCGTAAATGTGACTCCACCATGAAAAATTTTATTATGCTCTCGAATAATAATTAATTCTGTAAATCTAGACTGCTTAGAAAGAAGCACAGTGTGAGCCTCATCCTTTGTAAATTCCCCTTTTTCTAATCTCCCTTTTATGCGCAATACACCACAACTGTCGAGAAATGGGGCTAAATTCGAAAGTGGAGATTCTTTAGGAATCGACTTGCCGTTTTTAATGTTCTGTAATTCTAGGTTAAACTCAATGTTTTGCTCATGTTTTATCCAGTCTAGTTCTGCATTTTGAAGTTCTTCAGCTGTGAGGGGACCTGCAACTGTTTGTCGTTTTTGAAGTTTATTAACAAACCGTTTAACAAGTGCAGTTACTCTTAGTACTTTTAACAAACAATTATATTTCCTTAAATCTAAAATAAATTAAGAATTTTCTACCAAACATTTATTTTGCACCGTTTTTTCGAATTCTGTTTTTAGCTTTAAGTCTACGTCTGTAGATTCTAAGTTCTCCCTTTCAGTAGGCCAGTATTCAGACGACTGACTGAGCCACGGTGGACCGTGCCACCAAAGCTGGTTCGAAACTAAATTTGCTGCAGAAATTCCTCTGGACAGGATATCTGCAGGATTATCTTTTCCAGGGCAATGAGCCCAATTGTTGATATCTGATAAAGATTGAATTTCTTCTATTCCATTTTTTACGAAAGTTTTGTATTTACTGGATTGTCCCTTAATCCACATAACGTAATCATCGAGTCGGTCCAAAAATAACTAGATGTATTAAATTTTAAACATCTACTTACTTGACGGGCTAATCTTGCGGATAACAAAGCTTCCATTAATTCTAGTCTTGGTAATGTAAGACCTTTCAGAGGAGCTGCATGACTTTTAGAACTAATAAAACTAATACTTATCCTTCCATCTTCAGCTTTAGCTCTTAAATACAGTACTGTTCCATAGGCTAAAAGAGAAGAATCTGAAAAAGAATGAATTTCAAATGAAATAAATTTACAGTTCAAATTTGACAAATAACATCTAGGAATCATGACATCTTCTAAGTGTTCGACTTCACTGCACCACAACTGCCACTTGTGATCCAGTGACGATGGAAGCTTGTCGTCCCAGTCCATATCATGAGTCCATAGTTCTTGTAGAATGCACTTCAGCTTTATGATGAAAGGCCCTAAAAATCCGATAGGATCATAAATATGACCCACTATTCGAAGAATAAACCTTTTCGAAGCAATTCCGTTCTTGATAAACTTTGATAGAAACTTTCACAATGAAAGATATACTGTCCGCATCTGGGTCCCAAACTAGACCCAACACCTTGGATGGTGAGTTAAGTCCCGTACCTGAGCTCTTCTCCTCATCGATGTCGACCTCAGCATCCTTCCATAGCTCACGAAGTTTCAGGGAATTGGTTTTCCACTATCGTAATATCATGCTACCTCTCCACACTTTCAGTCTTAATTTTCAAAACCGTTTGCAAGTCTTCTTCGCCTCCAACCAAATCATCGACATAAAAACATTCTGACAATAATTTGCAAGTATCGGGAAATTCCTGTTTACATTTACCAAAATGATATTTCAGAGTTGCAGCTAATAAATATGGACTTGGTTTCAGTCCAAATAAAACTCTATTAAAGTTCATTTCTTGATATGCATTAGAACCGATATCATCAGTCCAGAAGAACTTAGTAAATTTTCTGTCATTAGGATCGATCAAAATTTGCAGATATGCCTGCTTTATATCGGCTGTAAAGCCGATTGTATTTTGCCGAAATTTTAAGATCATTTCAAATAAATCTGGATATGAATTTAGTCCTTTGAATAAACAGTCATTAATCGAAAGTTGTCCTCCTTCATGAGAAGAACCATCAAACGCGATTCTAAGTCGACTAGTAGATTTGTCCTCGCGAATGACTGCATGGTGGGGTAAGTAAAATGACTGCTCGGAACATGACAATTTAATATCTGACGACGAGTTCTCAATGATACCTTCCTTACGATAATCATCAATTACCTTTTTATAATCCTCGAAAAAAACTATATCATTTCTAAATCTCCTAACCAGACCTTCGAAACGTTTCCGAGCCATTTCCCTATTATTCGCCAATTTCTCCTGTATACCTGGTTTCCACGGCAACTTTACACAATATCTTCCATCTACGAACCCAACAGAGTTATTAAATTCCTCAAGTATTTCCTGTTCCACTAAAGTCAAACACTCCGTTTCTTTGCTTGTAATACCTAAACTTTCCAGTTCCCAGAAACGCCTGAGTTCAGCTGATACAGTGCTTTGATTACCCAACACTACGTTAACAACAGCAGTCTTACTCAGATCATCACAATTTCCTTTCAAGGACCATCCAAGTTCAGTGTTTACAACTACCAATGACGTATTTAATTTTTCAAAACCCTTTGTCAAATTCCAATAAAAATCTGAACCTATTAACAAGGAAATTTCATTATCATCGAACGCTTGATTATATCCCCACGTTAAAGTGAATCCCTTAGCTTCCATTTCAGCCCTCGTACTCTCATTCGGTAAATTAATCGTAGCCTTCGAAATTTCATCTGTTTCCGAAGCCTGTATTACAACTTCATTTCCGTCCAAGATATTTCGCAATCTCACTTCCACTCTCGAAATTTTATAAAATTCGAAATTTTTTAAAAGAGAGTTAATACATCTTTTGAGATAAGAATAGGGGTACGCACATTGTACAGTTACTTTTAGTATATATATTACTAGTTAATTAGTTACTTTTAGCATACATATTTAGTATATATATTGATTTGGGAGTTCTAATTAGTATTTTCAGCCTAAGCTTGAGTCTGTTTAAGCTCAGCCACTGTGATCAACTTTGGGCTGGCTTATTGAATAACTAATTATAACAGAGTACACAGAAGTTATCTGCTTGAGGGAAGACATGCTTTCGTGGAAGACATTACCAAGGAAATTAATTCATATTTACATTACACATAGGAGAAGCTACGCCTGGCGGAACTGTCAGTCGCATGGTCATTTCCGTGATATTCTCCATATGTAAAGAGAATGCAAACAACTTCTCCTTAAAAATCCTCCACGAAAGCATCCCTTCCCTTATCCTATAATCTAATAATACCAGTCCACATGCAAAAAGTCGAAAAGGGTCATTCAGACTCTGCAGCTTAAGATCTCCGCAGATATGATCGTATTTCGGACAAATTAATCATGTTTGACTGTCTTATTCACTGAAGCACTCGTGCGAATGAACAAGTTTTAAATGCCGTTAAATAAGTTATGATGAAAATCATGTAATTAACTTTTTTAAATACAACACAATTAATTTTTATGCTAAATGTAAAAGTCGGAAAACATTGTTTAAGTGAAGAAAACGCATATCGCTAGTTCTCTTTGTACACAGCGCAGGGGAAAAAATGGGACAGTTCTATATCTCCCATGTATATTCTATATATCCAGTGACTATTCTATATCCATTCTACTGGACCGATTGACGAAATTCAAGCTGCGTTTTTCATGTCTCGAAAGCGCGACTTAGGATATTTATTAGATTTATACACAGCAGTGTTTCCAGATTCGAAATTTAGGCTTAATCCAAATATAATTAGCACATTTTTTATGATTTATTTTTTAAATTTGCATTTTAAAATAATTTTTATAAATTTTTCGGAAAACATTTTGTATTATTTACCTATAAATGTTTTAACATCATCTTAAAGTAGATGCATGTCTAGGCAGACATGCAAAAAATTAGAGTTTTTTATTGAAAATTTCCTAAGATATACGTGAATTTGCATATTGGCCCGTTTTGAAATTTAGCATATTCGTTACAAGCGATAATAACGCCAAAGCTGGTTTACGCACATTGTTAAAATTATTTGAAAGTAATGAAAGAGACCTTTCTTCCGCTCTTATACAATAAAAAAAATCTGATGTGTACACCATATGATTTCCTTGTATGGAATATTAAATGATACTCAATTTACCTGCATTTCATTTAAACATATTGAATTAATAGTTAACGAATTTTGAATGAAATCTACTTCGTCGAGAGCGGATAAACCATAACAGAATAAATGAACTCTTTAAAGTTCACTGTATTTATTTATCATAGCCACACTTCGGCGCTAAGCACAGACGATTTCACAGAAGATTCAGCGCCGCTTATCTAATGCGCATGCTCTACTAATTGATTCAGTTGTCACATCGGGGTAAGGCAAAAATACATAAAAATTCGAAATATTTTCATTAAAAATTGAAAAATATAGAAAAACATAAGACACCAAGTTCAGTTAAAACAATTAAAAAAACAATTTTTACAACTAAAATTACAATTTGTACGCAAAAACAAGCTAATAACTTAAATGATAATTCCAGAACGAATCAAGCATAATTTACTTCGCAGTAATAAAAGAAGCCGTTACTTTGTTGTTGCGAAGCTTATTTCCTCTAGATTGGCAACAAATTCACTATTCTGCTAAGCTTCAAATGTAAACAAATATGGGCGCTATCATAACCAAAAATTAGGCTTAGCTGCACTTAAAAAACTTTTAAATAGTTGATAATTCCACAATTATTGCATGCAGGTTAACTAAAGGCATAAAATCTTAACCGAAAGATAAGAACAACATAATTCAATCATTTTTAAAGCAAAAAAGGCACAATTTACAAACAAATTAGAATAAAGAAACTGAGCTCACTGAGCCGAGTAACAGAGTGGATATATATATACATATATTTATCTACTTTTGGTGCAGCCGATTGGAACAAAATGCGAGGTGCACATATACATGTTATAGCAGTACATTTTGTTATAGTACTGTATACAAAATTTCAGCGTTCTGAAGCTAGTCGTTTTTGAGTTATGCGAGATACATACATACGTACGTACACACAGAAGCCACGAAAAAATCTCTTCAGAATCCATTTTAAATCAGTGGGGAAAAAGAGTCCTTTATTTCGTCCTTACGTTTAGGTATTACTCAAAAACATGGTTAAATAGCATTCGATAGCGGTCAAAATGTATAGTTTCGTTGAAATATGAGACCCGACATTTTTCGCGATTACAGTACTTCCTTTTTACTTCGTACAAGGAAGTAAAAAGGAAAAGAAAATAGGTTGCTATAAATTAAGAAGTTCGCCCAGTGAATTATTCTTGGCGCAAACTAAAAAAAATACGCTAAGATAAATTTTTAAATTTCTCCTTAAATTTCGCACCATGTTTTACAAAATTTAACATTTAGGCATAATTTGAGCCGTAGAATCGAAATATATGAAAAAAGTTGCCATGTCATTTCAGAAAAAGTCCGAGTTTGTGTCAAAATACCTATATTAGAACACTGCTATATGTAAATCTAATATATATCCTAAATCGCACCTTTGAGACATGAAAAACGCTATTTGAATTTTGTCAATCGGACCAGTAGAACGGGAGACATAGAACTGTCCCTTTTCTTTTCTTTTCTTTTTTTTTTAGCGCAGTGTACCTCTATTTGAATAATAAATAAAATAACTGCAGAGGATTAAATGTTGTAAATTGCTGAAGAGCATTTGGTTTGTTGCCTTTTACCAAGATTATGAAGAATATTTTACAGAATGTTTTATTGAAATCATTTGCTATAGATAAGTGTATAAAAGTGAAGTTTTCAGGAGCTTTAGATAAGTTCAAATTTTAGTAAGGGGCGTAAGTTCTATTACTGCAGCTTTAGAATTAGTTGTTCAAATGATTTGATGTTTTTTAATAGAGAAGCGGAAAAATTTGGCAAAATTTTCATCTTATCAAAAAAGGATCGCGAGTGAAAAACGTTTCAGAAGCCCTATTGTAAACAGTATTCGAAAACTGAATATTGCGCGAAACCTGTGATGCTAAATTTGACCTTACACGTACTAGAAAACCTCCATTAGCTTTGAAAACTATAAAAAATTCAATTTATACTCTAAACTAATAATGCATAATAAATAAGTAAAGCCTATTATATAATAAATAAGTAAAACATATTCTGTTTGAAATATTCTTCTGTGAAGCAAGTAAGTACTTTATCAATTTCAATAAGGATGAGCTTGCTTTTCCACATTTAAAGATACGCTGTACCAATGAAGTATGGTGTATATAATTTCTTTCATTAAATAGATTCTGCTTTAAAAATAAAAATAAAAAATCTATTAATCATGTTATATGATAAAAAATAAAAATTGCTTGAAATTACTATATGTATTTTATTTATTTCAGGGGTTTTGGAAAACAAGGATACCAGTGCCAAGGTAAGTAAGCAGCTGCTTCTTTATTTACTAAAAGTAATATAGCAACCTTTGCCAGTGCTAAAAAAGGATTTTCATAATTTACCTTTCGAAAACCTGTCACACGATAGATACATTTTAGTGTCATAATTGGCATTTTGCCATATGTGGAAGCAGAAAGCTGCCGAGTTTTGTTTGATGTCGAAAATGACCTAAAGTATAATTAAATACTGATGTAGCTATCAGGTGTCGCATAAAGCGTTGACACTTAATTTAACTATTTTTTTGAAAGAGATGATGCTAATGGCCTCTTTTTAAGCGTGGTTTTCTCATCAGATTCATGCTATGTTAAAGTTTTAAGTTCTAAACGCTGGTAACTTATAATCTTTTGATATTATTATGCAGTGATATCCGAAACACATGATTATATTTTAAAAATTCAAATTCTGTAACTGAAAATCTAGTTTTAGAGATATAATATATTTTTGAGATTAACTACACAGATCAGTAACTCTACCCTATTCATTAAGTAAAGAAAATTGTGTACTAAAATAGTTTCATGCTTTTTTTAAGTCTAGAGATAATTAAAATATTGTAATACATACGCGAACTCGAAGTTTTGCACATTTATGCTTGTAGTTAATTTGCATGGGAAATTATCTGTAATTCGGAAAGTGCTATGACATAAAACATTACTCTGCGTGTATATTAGAACTAGCTTTAAAGAAATAACATGCGTCAAAACACGATAATTTATGCTAAATGGCTCTAAAACTCAGTACATCTATTAAAAACTGCACTTAATTGCGTTCATAGACAATGCAGTTGTTCTATGTTTACCTATACACGTGCTCTTACTGCCTCATATTTTAACACTGAAAAAGCGAAAAATGGAATTTGATAATAACTGCATTTTATGTAGCAAATTGTAGGCTCATTAGAGTTTTTGAAAAAAAAGAAGTGAAAAATATGCAACGCTTTCGCCGGGGCTCGAACCCTGGACCTCTCGAGTATGCGTCAATTGCTCTTCTAATTACAGCACAAAGACATGCAGAAAGGAAGGAGAAAATATCTTATAACATTTATTTCAATACTATTTTGCATTAATATATATGAAAACATTCTTTTTTGTATACATGTTTTCTAAAGTTCTATTTCAGCCCTTGATCCTTTTTAACTAAACTAGAACCAACAAAGTTAGACACGTCTATCTAACACACGCGCTTCTCGTAGGTCGTGCACATTCGGGATATTATAGCATTGATTAATTAGTTTGTTGTTGAGTGTGCGTGTATGGAAAGAAATGTTAAGTATAATTTTAAGTCAACTGAAAAAATTTTGAATATTTATTTTTTCATTTTATTGGGCGGCTTGTTACTTGGCCAAAAATTAACTGGTGTGCTAAACTTAAGCAACAATGCAAAAATTTAGCAGATAGGCATGAAATTGCTGAAAAGGAGGTCTGGAGATCAGTACAATGAACACGTAAGTCAGTAGAAATGTCATGAGTATGCAAATATCAGGAACGAAACGTCAGAGGCGAAGTGAGTGTACACAAAACGCGTGATGTCGGCGCGCTCAGCTCAACAGTAGAATAAAAGGAAGGACGGAGAGGCAATTCAACATATTCGCTGCAAGTGCCAGTGAGTCAGTTCGTGAAATATGGCTAGAAGAAATCACCTGGACGACTTCACACGTGGAAGAATGATCGGAAAGCTGGAGGAAGGGCGTACTGTCACCGGTGTAGCTGCAGAGTTCGAAATCAACAAAAGTGTCGTTTCGCGCGCTTAGAAAGCGTTCCAAACACAGGTACAGCTGTTAGAAAGGTTAGCGGTGGCCGCCCGAGGACGACATCTACAGGGGATGACCGATATATCGTCCTGCAGGTAAAAAGAGGCCAACAGCAGTCAGCAAGCGCCATTGCTCAGCAACTTTGTACAGTAACGGGGCGACAAATGTCGCGGTTTATTGTGACCAGACGCCTTTACTAAGGGGGCCTATTCGTCCGCCGTCCTGAACGCTGCCTCCCGTTGAAAGTTGGCCACCGACGCCACCGTTTATAAGTTGTGCAGAGAGCACAAAAACTGGGCAACTGATCAATGGAGTCGTATCTTCTTTACGGATGAGAGTCGGTTCAGTACCAGAAGCAATTCTCAACGCGTTTTGATTTGGAGAGAGGTCGAGACCCGGTTTCATCCCAGTAACATCAAGGAAAGACACCGTAACGGTGGTCCTGGAGTTCTTGTCTGGGGAGGCATTATGCTGAACGGGCGAACTGAGCTCCATGTTTTCGACAGAGGGTCTGTAAACGGGGATCGCTATTGTGAGGAGGTACTCCTTCCCCATGTGCGTCTGTTCCGAGATGCCATTGGCCCAGACCTAATTTTTATGGCTGACAATGCACGGCCACATCGGACTCTTACTGTTGAGGAGCTACTGGAAAGTGAAGATATCACTCGAATGGATTGGCCAGCGTACTCTCCAGATTTAAATCCCATCGAACATGTGTGGGATGCTTTGGGGAGACGCATTGCAGCACGCTTACATCCTCCGGAGAACACCCAACAACTTAAACAGATGCTGATTGAGGAATGGGCACTCCTACCGCAAGAAATGTTGCACCAGCTGGTTCTGAGTATGCGGAGACGGTACGAAGCAACCATTGCAGTGAGGGGAGAGCTTATTCCATATTCAGGAACATCTGCTTGTTGTTCTTCTTCTTGGATAGACAATCATGAGTCACGATGCTATGCGTTTAATATAGCTTGTTTTTGTTTGATTCCATACCGTATGCATTGTATTCCTTTTTCAGCTCCGATGCTTTCGTCATCCTTTACGTACATAATACTCTCCTTCAATTTTGCATTTCATGTCTCTCAGTTGATTTCTCGTGCAGTTATGGCAAAAAAACTTGCTGTTGCTTAAGTTTTGGACACCAGTGTAGAAATCTAGTCTAGCTTTAAGTAATATTCAACTTTTTAAATCTTCGGATCTACTTTGAAATTCAATATTTATCTGCTATTGTTACCAAATGGGAACAATGACGACAAATTATTTAAACTAATTATTTTTCAGATTTTATATATGAGATCATTTACTTCAGTAAACTGTAGTAAAACTGACTTTTAGATCATCTGTTTTAGCAAAAACGCAATTTGATATTATTTATCATTTACAGTAAATATTTTATGTGTTTAGGTATTACTTATAGTGTTTATGCTATAGAAATCTCAGAAATAATAAAAATAGGTAACGTAAATATTCAGTATAATTATTAGTAATTATTGAATTACATGGTAGAGCTGAATTCTTAAGATCGCATGTTCATGTAGGCTATTCAATGAGGTGTTTTAAATTAACCAAATTTGAAGAACAAATCGTTTTATGTTTAAAAATATGTTTTTCCTCATTTTTTTTATTATTTTTACTTTAATCTTAAAATGAATGTAATAAAATATCCAAGTGTTAAAGAAGATTTAAATAAATATTTAATTTTTACTATTCTTACCCACGGATAAAATTTTAACAAGTTGAAAAAAACCGCTTTGATCTCTACTATTCATAGAATTTAAGTTTAAATCTGCAACCAAGTATTCAAATTCTTATTAAAAAAGCAGTCATCCCAAAGTCATTCATTATTAATTTTAAAATTTTCCAAACTTGTTATATTATGCTCATTTAAATGATTATGAAAATAAAGCTCATAAATGAATGCTATGAAAGTGTTATGCAGCTATTGATCCTTAATTTAATTATGCAATATTTAAAAATTTCTATTTTTTAAAAATGTAATAGTAAGATGTAATATGTAATATGTTGTAATAAAATAATGTAATATGTAAAATGTAATATGTAATATGTTGTAATAAAATAATGTAATATGTAAAATGTAATACATAATAAAATACATAATAAAATGTAATATGTAAGAGTTATATTTTTACAAAGAATTGTGACGTAAATGTAGTATTGAAGTGAACAGAGATTATGTTGAAAAGCGACACTGTTTGATAGAAAGAAATTGTTATATACTAACGTGGCTCATGCCTTTTGATAATGCTTTTCTGATTGCTTCTTATTTTATACAATAAAAATCCTTTCTGAAATGATTAAACGAACCCTTGCTAGTGATAAGTCTTGCTAAAGAGATGTTTATTATTAAATAGTTGTTAATTCTTAGAAGTTTTGTTTACGAATATTAGTACACTTCAACTAAACAAACACAACCTTAGCTGGCACTTTGCCAAAACACTTAAAGTAATCAAGAAGGGATTTGACTTAAGTTCCACCCGGATAAGGGTCGTGCGAGTGTTCTTTCTTTCACGGAAATCGCGAACTTTCTACCAAGGGAGGAAAAGTCCCTCTGTGGTTATCCTCTTACGAGTTGCCATTACCATCTTTTGTTCATATTCGCAGAAATAAATGCTAGGAACTACATTCGTTTGCAGCCTGGGAACCAAGTACGTATTTAAAAAAAAATGTAATTTATAAATTTCGTATCGAAAATATATATATTTCATAGCTTATTTTTAAAATCAGACTACTAAAAATCATGGAACTATATGTTTCAGCTTTGATTTGCTTTTTTTTCCCAAATGCATAGTAGTGCATGCAGATTTTAGCATAAAAATCAAAACGAAATACAATAATTATTTATTGTAATATACTTATTATCATAAATAATTAAAGAAGCTATGATAATAAGTCATTATGTTTAATTATCATAATTAATTATTATACATTTTTCAGTTTGTAATAATGCATATAGATAGCGAAGCTAACAAAGTATAATAATTATGTATTATAGTACGATTATAATAATTACTTAACTATCGAATAACTTTTATGTGAGTTATCTTATGTTAATTAACCAGTTATTGTGATTTAGGTATTTACTGTAACTTCTCGTTTCCTTATTCCCCACAAGAATGCAAATTATATTTTTGTTTGCTATCTAAACCTTAAAATAAATCATAAAAATAAGCTTATGATTTTATTATACCCGACAACTCATTATTACTAAGTTATGTTTTTGTGATTAATTAAATAAAATGTTGTAGCTTTTGTTCATATCAATGAACTACATAAATTAAGAGCTGAAATGGATTAAGTCACGTGTTTTGATAATATGCATAGTATATATTCCTTTTCCTTATTTCCATCTAAATGGAAAAGCTTGCGCAGTATACGCGAGACGTTCATTTCAGCTTTTGTACATAAAATATGAAAAACTGCACTAATTATGCTTCGAATGCAGAATTATGCCGTGTACATTTTCAGTAAAGTGTGAACCAAAGGATGTAAAATGGTGACTTTGTAATCTTTTACACAAGCAGCGAGTAAAATGTTCCTGCTTAAGGTTTTAGGAAGTATTTAATAATATTTGTACCCATCAAAACAAACCCACATAGTTTGATGCGAGTGTGTCTTTTCAGTGACTCCCTGTAGGAGGTATTTTAGATATTAACCAATTATTACGTATTTATAAAATACGAATTTATAGCATTCATAATGTTTTTCGACCGTCCTTTTTTAATCTTACACTGAAATATTTTTTGTTAAAAGATTGAAAGTTTTATGGATTTTATTTAAGAAATCCCATGTAATAAATTCCTTTGTAGATATCTGTGCTAAGTGAAAAAGTAGCAAAACTAAAAAATGAAGCCAAACATAATACCTATTTAAAATCTTTGTTTTTGTTTTGTTTGTCATTTCCCCATCTCATAGTTTCTTTAATTACACTCCCTTCGTTTCTTCCAACAGCCAAAGAGGTGTGTACATTTGTGATCGAACTATTGTAGTATTTTTGGCATTCTATATCTCGTGCAACAGATTTAGCTCCTTAATTCTTTGCTTTTTTAATTTTAATTTTGTCGACCTTCTCTATTCTTCGCTATTTTACTTTTTGTTCTATTCCTTAATTCTTTGTTATTTTTATGTTCACTTTGGGTTTAACGTGTGCTTTTTCTAATCATCTCCGCAAGACAATTTTTTTATGAATAACTGCTACATAATTATCATTTACTACATAATTATCATTTTCATTTATATCGTTTTATAACAAATGGCATTTCTTTTATGGAAGCGCTGATGAGATTTCCAACGAGTTTTAATACAGAGCCTGCCATCACAATATGGTAACTAAGGATTCAAAAAAGAATTGATTTATGCAAATAATCCCAAGATGACGTCTCTGCTCAGGATTTAGATTAATTGGGTTTTTAGTATCGTTATCATACAGCTGATTTCATATCTAAGATAAACTAGCAAAAAAGAAGAATCCTTGGGGCTACAAATCTATACGGGTACCCTCGCAATCGAGAAAATAATTCTATTTCCGTGGGCGTCCGACCTCTCTCATTTCCGGAGGCAAATTTGTCGTAGGTGGAATGTTTTATGAGGTGCGAATTTCCTCGCTAGCTCCTGTATCGATGATAAATGCTAAAGGTCGAGAGAAGCATACTCAGAAAGAAATTTTTCTCAAATAACTTCAGGGCAGCAACACTTATACGGATCGGCGATGATATTGGTAAAAGTAGATGTTGGAAAATGGAATTTAATCTTCAGGAGTTTCCCAAAAATTATGGAGAAAATCTTTTGCTTTATCAAATTATATCTATCTTCAGATGTAATGCAGTGCGAAAATATACGAGTCTGTAATACACTACTTTGGAATATTTATAGATGTAACTTAATACGAAAAGCTATGACAGTCGATTATTCTTTTTCGGAATATTGTTTTTAAATATAAAGTTCCAGCCGAATGGTTCTTGCGCATGTGTGCACTGAAGCTATATATTGAAAATAAAAATAAATCCTTCGAATATTAAGCACGTCTTTCTTTTGCTTTATATAATAAATGCACGACTTAAATTGAAGTACCTTAGCTTAGCTTGATCTCCGCCATGAACCCGAAACGTGCACAAATAAACCTTTCACTAGACTAAGTTACCAAAAATGTAATCATTAACTCTTTAATTTATTTTGATTCCAAGAAATTACCGTGTTTTCCCGAAAACAAGACCAGGTATTGTATTAAATTTCGCGCCAAATATGCATTAAGACTTATTTTCAGGGAATATCTTATTTTTCTTGTGTACAGTAATTAACATTTATCCCTTTACAATAGTTTATTAATCTATCAAAAATCATCACATATTCATCTATTCATGCGCAGATGTCATGGCTACATGGGCAGCTATGACATTTTCTTCTGAAATAAGGCCTTAGGGCTTCAAACCTTGAATTCCTGCCTGAATTTCTTGTGACTCCATTTTTTGTAGAATATTTGGATGTTTATAGAACTAGAACCACTGCAGCCATTATATTCTCACGTCTAGCAAAAGAACACTTCCTTAAATAAACACTTCTTTTTCATCTAACTTATTCTTAGGGCAATGACAACACAGCTGCCAATGATTTTACATCTGAATTCTTCACCCAAATCGCGACTTCTTACAAAATAGGCTACACTAAGCATCCAAGTTGATTTCTTTCCATTCTGTGTTCTATATAGTTTTAAATTTCCATGCTCAAATGGTCCTTGAATGGTTTATTTATCACAGTATAAAGAGTGTAGAGATAGGGAAAGCAGTCACTCCCATGCGAGTCATAATTTGATCATTTTCTTCAAAACTTTAGTGCGCCGAGTACTAGCCGAATTTCAGGTTAGCTGATCTTTTTAGCCATTTCGCAAATCAAGTGGTAGCGTTAAATGGATCCACTTTATAGTTCTTTGTATTCGTTAGACGTTTTCACTTTCTAGAATATAAATACTTCGAGACACAGCTAATCACATCTTTCTAGCTCTTAGTTAGAGGCGGAGGTTTTCCTCCATTTAAGCTATTTGCTTGCATACATACATCATCTTCTTCAGTAACGAGTGGAGAGACTATAGCTTGATACTCCTCTGATCCACTGTCGTGAGGTCCTTGATCCATAAACATTGCAGTTTCATCAATGACAACCATGTAGGATAGCTGGTAGTTTAGATAATATGATTAATAAACAAAATATTAGAATGCATATGATGATAGTTACCAATTATCTAACAAACAAATAAACATATGTATATATATGAATTAAATTTTTTATTTTCACGGTGTTAATTAAATGGGTAAACGGAAAATCTGGAAGTGCTATAAAATTTTTTAGCTTAAAGCTTAGCGCTATAAATTTTTTTCGTAGTTATTCACAACACTCTTTGTCATACGTGCATGAAAATATGATCATGGGTCTGTTAACAATGGCAGACTTTAAATTAAAGTTCTCAGAGAGAAATATAAATACATTAATTCTTTTGCATGTCATTTCTATGTCAAGTCTTAAAATTGTTCTAAAAATTCTGTTATGTCATAGAGCATTTCTTTTAAACAAGGCCTTTGATTTTACTTTTAGCAACATATTTTAGCAACATATGTTTAAGAAAGTTGTGATAAGAAAAAAGAATGCTTGTTATTTTTTCGGGCATGTAGTTAAAACTATGTAACTTGAAAAAGTTTTACGTATTTTATTTTACATTTTTTAATTCATAGGAAAGGGCAGTAAAAAAGACAGAAAATCATTTGGTCTGAGTGTAGTAAAATTACTTCCGCTGATGAACATAACAGCAAAGTGCGTGATTTTAAATTTCCTTGAAAGTCTTATCTGAAAAATTACAGAGAGATTTTCTGATGGATAATTGTGATTGAAAAATTTACCGATCCATCATTAATAGCGGCCCAACTATCAATTTTTGAAAATCACCAAAAAATCAGTAGAACATGTTAAAAGTTAAGATTTCGAATAAGCTTTACGTAAATGATGCTTTTAATTTTTCTGATTATGAAAATATCAGAATTATTCTGTAATGATGACTTTGACCGCTAAGCAAAGATCTAACAAAATTATATAAAAAATTACTTCAGTATGAAATGAGTAAAACTGGGAGCATGCGGTAATTGTAGATAAGGTAACAGAAATATTTTTAAAATTTCGTAAAATGAGCTTCATGAGATTTATACAATACGTGAAAACATTTTCTGTGACTCATTTCTGAAAGTATGACATCTAGGAACATTAATTTTGAAATTCGATGTTTTCGAGTTCCATTGTCAACTTGATATTTTAAAATTAAGCGTGATTAAAATCAAAATAACTTAATTATTTGAATATTAATGTTTTTACTAATAAAATATTCCTTGGAGATATTGATGATATGGACTTGATCATTGTGTAATGAGCAAGGGAAAAAATAAGCTCAAAACTAAGATTTATTCTTCTTTCTGATTTTCTCTTGTGTTTGGTTCTTGGTTGTATATGTGCTGTTTAATGCATAACATACACAAATTCAAAGGTTTTAAAATTTCAGAAATTTGTTTTGTTTAAAATTATTGCTTTTTGGAGTTAAAATACCTCATATCGGTTTGATTCCCATGTGATACAAATATCAGATGATAAGCATCAAAGATTATTCGAGAATAAATGGAGCCATAACGTGGGATGAAAGCTGAAACTGGTATACATGCGGTTCGTCTCACATGTATTTAAGAAAAATTTCATCTTACAGCGATCAAAATAGGCGTGTCTATAAAGAACGTAAAGGGAAATAAAAGCGACGCGAAATCAAGATGTCTCGTTTATTTAATTACTTGTTTTATGATCAGTTTAAGAAATTAACACCTTAATTTCGGCCAGCTATCTTACTATATTCATCTTATTGATGAAAATGATCTGCAAATTACGAACTATGAAATAAAATGTCTTTGCAAAGTCTGCGAAGATTACAAATGCTTTCTTTTTTCTATTTGAAATCCGGCAAGAAAGAGATAGATCGCTGTGCGAAAACAAGAATTCAAAAGTTGTTTTGTGCTGTTTGTAAGAATTGAATCGCACTATTAGTAAGAATTTAGATTAAGCTCATTTACGCATTTATGTACGCAAACAAATATAATCAGTACATGAGTTTCTAAGTGCAAAAGTCTTCATATTGATAGTTTTGTCATAATGCTCCTCAGATAATTGAAATTTTTACACCATAGCTCATAGCCTATTATTTTCGCTATTATAAGAATTTTTAGTATTCAGAAAGGGTTTAAATTTTAGAATATAATTACAAGAACTGTACATTTACTAGAGGAACGCTATTTTTCTGTCCTTAGATGCTACTGGTTGAACGCATTTTTAAAACAACTTGTTGCTGGATGTAACTTTTAGACTAACTAATACTCTGCTGGCCATTAAAGTTATTCGTTATGAAAGAAACTTACAACAAACATAAAATTTGCACGAAAGGTAGAACATACTATGATATCCATAATATTTCAGAACATACGCACACTGAAGGCAAGTGTAATAATACCTGATAGCAGTATAAAAAGACAGACTGAAATGCCAATTTTTCATTAAGAAATGGCATTTATTCCTTTTGTTTGCGTGTGTTGGTGATTGTGTACTACCCCGCATAAGGAACTCATAACGTTGTATTTGGCAGCACGGATCGCAAGAACCTACTGATATTGGAGCTATCACACTGCTTAACATACAACAAACCTAAAATTTGCACGAAAGGTAGAACATGCTATGATAACCAAAGTATTAGTATTTCAGGAAATACGCAATTGAAGGCAAGTGTAATGATACCTGATAGCAGTACAAAAAGACAGATTGAAATGTTATAAAATAAATTTCTGTTTTGCTAAGTAATGGAATGTTTGGGATGAGTAATTCAATGGTTAATTGGTAAATAATGCAACGGTGATGCAATTTTAAAATAAATAACACAATAATTTCCTTGAAATTGGTCTCTTTTCAAATATGAAAACCGATTATTCAATCCTATTTAATATATATATATATGTATGTATAAAGAAGTGTAGAACCAAATCCTTAAAGACCCAAACGAAATGAAACGTTGAAACAAACGAACAAAGCGTTGAAATTTTGTATATAGGACTGCTATAACATGTAGATGTGCACCTCCCTTTTTGGTTGCAACAGGCCGCACCAAAAGTATAGAAATAAACACTCACTTCAAAAAGGTCAGCGCGGAGAGGAAAATGCTAATATCTGGAAGCCAATTAGAATTGAAGAGGATGCAATTCGTTGCAGAGGTAGACGGAAGTATGCAAATATGTTAGTTAACAGCCAATTGCGCTTTCATGTCAAGAAATATGCAAAAAAGGAAGTCTTATAAGAAGCGAGCTTTATGAAGGGTTACAGAAGTTGATTGTAAGTGCTGATAGAAGGTGTTTAAAATTTTCGTACAATTTGCTTTGAAGACATATGAGTTTCTATGACTTTCAGAAGACAAATGGAAGATTCTGAGCGCTGGCGTGCTGTAGGGCGCATTGAAGCAGAACAGTCGATAACAGATGTTGCTCTTTTCTTCTGCGTTCATCATTCTGTAATTTCACGTTTATGGAAACAATTCCAAACCACACAGACAGTTGTCCGAAGGCCCGTAGCCGGTCGCCCAAGGGTTACAACCCCCGCGGAAGATCGATATATTGCTATTTTAGCCAGGCGGAATCGCAGAGCGACCTCTACACGTGTGACATCTATGGTTACAACGTCCATTGGTAAGGTGATATCTGCAGCTACTGTACGCCGAAGGTTACATATGAGTGGACTGTACGGCCGGGTACCTCGAGTTTGTGTTCCTCTTTCCGTCCAATCAAGAGGGTCACGATTACAGTGGTGCCGGGAACATGTCAATTGGAAAGTGTCTGATCGGGGCAATGTCATGTTTACTGATGAGTCAAGATTTGCTATGGCGCCAGATGACAAGAATATAAGGATATGGCTTGAACAGCGAACGCGCAATCAGTCCCAAAACATCACCGAACATCACGCATTCCGAGGTGGAAGCATTATGGTGTGAGCAGAGATTTCATTAGGATATCGCACCGACCTGCACATCTTTAAACGGGGTTCTTTGACGGCTGTCCGGTATCGAGATGAAGCCCTAGAACCTATTGGGAGATTGTACGCTGCAGCAGTTGGACCTAATTTTGTTTTAATGGATGATAACGCACGTCCTCATAGAGTTGACATCGTCGATGACCACCTGGAGAGAGAAGGGATTGCGCGTATGGCTTGGCCAGCATATTCGCCCGACCTTAGTCTCATTGAAAATCTTTGGGATGCTCTTGGCCGTGCTGTATCTTCACTTTCTCACCTCCAGCCATTTTTATTGAGCTGGAAACTGCTCTACAAGAAGAATGGCGATTGCTTAATTCTGCGGCGGTTGACCACTTAATTGAAAGCACGGTCACAAGGTCTAAACTTTGTATTCAGATGAGGGGGGATCACATACCCTATTAATATCCTTTTTTTCATTTTATGCTGTTTATTTTCCCTTTATACATAATTCTGTTTAAGTCTCCAATATGTCATTATCTGATAACTTACAAAAATTTAATATTGTTTTGATTTCTGTATATAATTATTGATTTTGTTTCATACATAAATATATATGCTACTTTCCTGCCGAATTTTGCCTCAATCAAAGCAGTATTTGTTGTTTGTTTTGCATTTTACATCTTCGTGCTTAACTTTCGGAAGTGAGTGTACATATATATATATATATATATATATATATATACGCACTCTGTTACTCGGCTCAGTAATCTCAGTCGGCTTGGTCTCGGCTCAGGTTTTTACTCTTATATGTTGGTAAATTGCATATTTTCTGCTTTAAAAATAATTTAATTATTTTGTTCTTATCTTCTGGTTAAGGGTTTTTATGCCTTTAGTAAATCTTCATGCCATATTTGTAGAATTATCAACAATTTAAAAGTTGTTTAAATGCGGCTAAGCCTAATTATTTTTACCATGGCAGCCATATTTGTTTACGTTTGAAACTTAGCAGAATAGTGGATTTGTTGCCAATCTAGAGAAACAAGCTTCGCAGCAATAAGAACAACGCTTTCTTTTATTATTGCGAATTGAATCATGCTTTATCCATTCTGAAATTTTTTCGAGGAAATAAATGTTTAAGATTTACTTCGTAATTTTTAATGTAGATATTTTGAGTTTTTATGTATTTTTGCCTTGTCGCGAAGTGAGAACTGAATTAATTGAATAAGAAATACTGAATCGTCTGCGAAAATCTGTTTCATATCTTTTGTTTGTTTAATTTCTTTTATACATCGTTTTAGATTTATTATAGTATTTGAATAGAACATGTGGCAACGGTTACATAATCCTTAATATGATATAACTTTTTGTGTGTTCTGAGTTATAATATGAATGAGATGTAACGCTTTTAAGTGAACCTAGCGCCAGAGTGCCGCTATGGTTAACAAATATAGTGAATTTTAAAGAGTGCATTTATTCTATTGTGGTTTATGCTCTATCGGCGAAATAGATTTAATTCAATCCAATAAGTTTAACTGAAATACAAAATGTGTGTAATTTAATATTCGGTACAAAGAAGTCATGTGGTGTACACATCAGATTTTTTACATTAAGTATAACGCACAAATAGGTACTTCGAGTGAGCATCATTTTTGAAACGAACTGCGTGATTGCAAACATTGCGATGAACTAAGAATAATTTAGATATGCTGCGATAATTGAAGGTATGATTTCTGTCATTCATGGGTTTTAAAATTAATTTAGAAACATGAATTCTCAATAGGAGAGTTCAGTTTTGAGTTGAGAATCTTCACAAAATGAGCATCAGCGGAAGTAGCACGATATCTACCTGGATGTCACTGTGACTTTCTCTTGTAGAAACTGCAGTAAATATTTTTTTCCAGATTTCTCCGAATTTATAAGGCATTGCAACTGTAGTCTTTATTTTAAGTGGATAATAATTTGCGTACTTTTCCCCTCGTATCACAAGCAAAAGCTATTGAATTACAGTCATTTGAAATTGGCCGAAAACAATGGAAGGCCAAATAACAACGGAAGAACAATGGGACAGTTTAATCTAAATACTAGTTTAGAGCATTATCAGGCATTAATCGATAATTATA
>KK119411.1:763484-809287 GCA_000611955.2 Stegodyphus mimosarum
ATAACGATTTTGATATCATTTAATTTGGGAAGGATAAATGAAAGTTCTATATTTCAATGAAAGCATTTTTAATTTCATGTCTGTGATAACTGAAATTTGTGACTCCATGCAGTATAATTTATAACTCAAAGGCACAAAAGAACAATTTAAAAAAAAGTTGATTTTTGCTCATTTCTGACCATAAAAGTAACCAAAATAATCATTATTGAAAAGCGAAGTTTTATAGTACAAACAATAGTTGAAAGATCTTATAGCTAGTCAACTGACGCGAAGTTATCACTTTTATTAAGCATTAAAATATCATATCATAGGAAACCGCTCAATGAAAACAATTTCTGCCCTTTAGTATGTTAATGGATTACCACATTAAACAAAATGGCATTTGTCTTCAAGCAGATTGTTGCAAAATTGTATGAACATTTATTTAGTACTCTGTGAATGCACCCTGTTTCTTAGTTCAACCCAAACACGAGAAAGCATTAAATGTACTAACGTCCTTAAAACTATCTGGTTTATCTCCTTCTGTGCAATTTCAACAGTAGCTTTTAATTCAGTAGTTGTAACAATGCTTTCATAAATATTTTTGACAAAATATCGTTGGCGTTTTGCATGGATATAAGTCAGGTGAAGCAGTTAACCATTCAATTACGTAAATTTCATTTCTAAATCATCAGATGCTTGTGCGTTGTTTATGTAAAACCTGAAGTATTTGGCTTAGCACTACAGTAAAAAACGTTTGCCAGTCTGTTAAAAAAAAACGAGTTATCACCCAGAGCTCTTGGTTGTATTCATTTTGACTCTACTGGTTGGAAACACTCCATTCACTTTGATTTGGCAAAGAATTTCTGTGGCTAGATGTTGGATGTGATATTCAAAGACCCTTTTGTTGCAATCTGGAAAATATTTAATCCTTCTTCTGAACAGCGTACCATTAATAATTCTATCAATTCTGGACCATTTATATTGATTTTTTTTTCTTGAAAGTAAGCTTTTCATAATTTGATTTTAAGGACATATCATGTGTTGTCCAGTGCAGTTTAATCTCTTACTGCTAGTCGCTTTCTCTGGTCATGCCGAGATGTAATTTTTGCTTTGTATACACAAGTATATTGGTATACCGGTACCAATTTGTTCCGAATACCAATTTTTGAATACCAGTTTTGAATGTGCCAAATGTAAATTTACTCATGCGACTTCACAGAGAAGCAAATGCATTTCCGAGGCAGGCCTCCTTTAACTTGAGGAATTTGCTGGTTCAAGATAGTGGAGGGCGTCGGACATATACCAGTTTACTTTTGTTAGACACAAATGTCCCCGTCCTCCGTCACCTGCCACCTGTCGAATGCCAATAAGAATTGAATTTTTAACGGAAAAATGTTTTAGTGATTGTTTATGCATTATGAAGTACTTATTTCATGTAGAATGATTATTAATGGAGATATATTGCCATCACTATGTACTTTGCGGCGCTAATTTCGAATATGAAGTCAAAACCTTTTTACAGAGTTGTACATTTTTAATAGCAGAACCTTTCATTGGGTGTCTTGCTCTATGCTAGAGGAGATGTTGGTTGCCAACAAAATCTCGCGATACATGTTACCTACAGTCAATTTAGCTTAAATGAATTTTCCTCTGGTTTAATGTTGAGCTCTTAAAGGGTCAAGCAAAGTCAAGATTAAATAGATGGAATATCTTTGAAATGGTCTTCAAGTGTCTCATTTTGATAACAGGCAGAAAATTTAATTTAAAAATAATTAATTTCCAAGTTGGACTATTCTGCCTTTACTCAGCGGTATAGTAAATCGCAAGTACAACTCATCAAGTGACATTGAATATTTAAAAATAATAGCTCTACTCTTTAAATAACAATTTGGATACAATTTGGAAAAAAATACCAATGTAGTTTTTGTGAATGGGATAACAGAATGAAAGCGTATTTGTTTCTTCTGTACATCAAGCTATATATAAAGAAATTTTGTAAAAGCAATGAATAGACAAGAAGAGGATTTTTGTTTCTTAAATGCAAAATTTCTTACAATGAGTGAATTGAAAATAGAAAATTACAAAACGCTGAGACGCAATATATAGCTTACAATTCAATTTCTGGGCTCCAATCTTGAATTTGCGGGTAGAACTTAGGATATATAAGTGATGAGACTTCGAACTATCTTCACCTGGATCCACGTATGCTGAAAACACGTTACAAAGGAAAACAGGATTAAAAATGTTAATAATTTGTTACTGGGCATTAAAACACTATGTGCCAAAGATAAAATATCGAAAAAAATTAACCAGAATTCTACTTTGAGGTAATTGCCACTAAGAGTAGTGGTTAAAAGGTACGTTTGCTGAAAACACCCCAACCCGCCTGATCACGAAGTGATCTTATGATCAAAAAGGGCTGTTCCATTCACACCACAAACAGCATGATCACATCCAGCATGATTGCCACTACAAATCAGTATCAATTTAACCCCTCTCTCCCAATCTCTCTCTCATTTTCTTCTATTTCATCTTATATTAAAAAAGCTGGATAGACGACACAACAGGAAAGTAAAAAACTAAATATAACTAAATAAAAAAAACTGTGTTATTAAAAACAAATTAAAATAAGGAAGAAAACACATATCAACAACACAACACAGACACAATAAACAATCACACCATACAAACGAAAAGGCACAACACCACGCCGCAAAGTTTTAAAACATTGGTGAAACTCATATCGTAAACGAGAATACAAAGCTCTAACGCACAATACAACACAAACCCTTGAACGCAAATCACAAAATATAATATACAATCCAAATCAATTCAAAATTCCAATTACATGTCTATTGTCATTTATATATGCCATTATCTTTTTTGCAAAAATTCTTAAATTTTTAAAATCCAAATTTAATAAATTAAAACCTATACCACCATAATTTTGTCTAATATAATCAGTAGCTGGGCAGTCCAACACAAAGTGTTTGGCATCACCTAATACATAACAAATCAAACACAAAGAATTTTCCTGCAAACAAAATCTATTTAAATAAAACGGAAAACGGCCATGGCCAGTGATAATCTGATTTAAATCTATATCGTCGTAGATAATAACCTTCTCCTCAATATCTACATTAATCAATAAATTTTCCTTTCTAGATGAGGACTCCCACATCTCTCTCCATTTATCTATGTAAAATTTTTTCATTCTAGTAATAGCCATACGCCTAGAACCGGAAATTTCAACCGTAGGTATATCAGCAACGGTGCATGCCATTTTGGCCAGACTGTCGGCCCTCTCATTACCAATAAATCCCACATGAGCCTTAACCCAGTGAAACACAAGTTTAACGTTAATTGTTTGTAACAAGAGCTTAATATCCACAATAAGACAGTTATTATTATCAGGGCAAGAGAGAGACTGGAGCAGTGACAAACAATCAGTATATAGGTTAACAGTAACATGAGTATTTAAGTTACATTTAATCCAGCATAAAGCTTTCAAAACAGCCACACACTCGGCCTGATAAACAGAATTGTATTGGTTCAATTTATAAACACCATAATCTATTTCGGTACCATAAAAATATACAACAAACGCCGCTCCAGTACATCCCCCAAGCCCAGATCCATCAGTATAAATATCATATAAATTGACTTTGGGTATACATTTGTCAAAAGTATAGCTCGTTCTTTCGATGGGATGCACAAGATGAATATTGAATTTTTCAAAAGCATATTTAGTGACAATATCTGACTCAAAGCATAATAAATCAGTGTTGCCTGAACGCAACAGAAATTTCTTAAAATAGAAATCATAGTAAATTGAGAGGGCCGGCAGTCCGGCCAACACACAAACCACCTCCGTGGAAACTGTTCTGAAACAACGGGTAATGGCCAACCCCCAAGCTCTCTGTATCGAGTCCAACTTCATCCGGAGCCTCACCAGCTCCCCCGCTCTGGAGCCCCAGGCACCAATTCCATATAACACCATGGGAAAAACGCCAGCCTTATACATAACCAAGAGAATACCAGGCCTTCTGACCAGAGCATCCCCTCTAAAATTATTCCTATAAATTAATAACAGCTAATAAATTAATAACCTTTATAAAATAATGGTTACATTTTGTAAAAACTAAGCAACCATAAATCAGTTACTCAAAAGAAATTCCGATCAGATATATTTGTTAACTGAAGTGATAATCAGTATAAAACATTCCATCATGAAATTCGGCATTTGTTTAAAAAACTATATTTTGTTGTTCTGTGTAATTTAGTCTTCGATAATGATAAAACAAGGGGTCTTTCATCAACTTCCCCAGAAATATTCTTTGGGTCTTTAAATTTTCACTGAGTTTTTTCTGCCGCGAAGTTAACTTCTGTGGCTGTTTTGAAGATTTATGATTATGCAATGCTCTTTTAATTGAAGGAAATGTAAAATTATACCTGGATGTCGATCTAATTACTAAGCTACTAATCTCACTGAATGTTTATTCTTGTTCAGAGTTAGAAATTTTCTTTTTTCCGAATTTGCTTAACGTAGTTTTGTGAATCTAACATCAGGAAGGCAGTCATTTTATTCAGCAATTCCCAATGAAACATTTTGGCTGTCTGAACAAAATTAAAATCATTTTTCTATATTCAAATTCTTTCTTTCAAAGCGCTATGATTGCTCTCAAGCTGTGTTAAATATTATTAAAAATCAGTTCTGTATTATGTTCATATGATTTTGCAATATATGTACTTTAGACAGAATTGTTATTTTCCGCAAATTTACTACGTTATTACATATAAGTATACAATTTATGTCAGCAAAGGGGTTCTGTATATGCCTTTTGACCACGATAAAGTAGGTATTTGTATAATTTTGAAACGCATTGGACATAGAACTGAAATATTAATAAGCAAGGTATTAATAAGTCACTAGTATAGGAAGATACTTTATATGGAAAAACTATGAAAATAATGAATACGAAGTCCATGTAGTATGTGGACCATGTGGAAGATTCTCTCATTATGTTTTACTAATATACAAATAAGAAAAATAAGAAAAGCGTAATATTAAAATATTTGCATTTTTTATGTAAAACAACATATTTTAAATTTGAAAATGCATGCAAACAGGATCTGAAACTTTTTATGAATATTATTTGTATCGAAAAATAGCTGCTTTCCATTTAAAAGCAGCTTAACTTAAGAATGAATTTTTCCTTGTATTATTTGCTGTTTATGTGCAGAAGAGATTTAGTATGTTGCAAATTATATTCATAAACAGTTTTATTATGTGGAATTACGACGTCTTGTGAATTTTCGCCCCATTTATACGTATTGTTATCTTTAATGTATCTGTAGACAATTATGTTGTTGGTGTTTATTTTCTAATTCGTGAAAATCTATTCCTCAATAAATGACATGTTGTTTTGTTAAATATATTTCATGTCTTATTTAAGTTTATAGTATTTCTGATAAATGATTTTATAACATAATATTGTCGTGAAATAAACTCTGATATTAAAATTACGGCTATCTTTATATAAAAATACAATAACACGCCGAACAAATATTAATTTAGAAGTATTAATATTTAAGTTAAGTACTTTTATTTTTGTTGTTTGACTTCTAAATTAATATCTTTATATTCTTTGAAAATTTAAAACAAAATCATTCTCAAAGTAAAGAATTTTGGGCATAAAAATTACAATTTTTTTACAAATTTGTTTTAATTTTTTTAAATATTGAAAAATGAAAGAAATTTTACTCTAAACACTTTAAAAATCATGGCTTTTATAAATATATTAATATGACAAAATGTTTTGACATATTTGACTTTTGTTGGAAAATTCTTGAAAGCTCGTTGCGTAAGCTCGTTGCACAAACATTAGGAATTAAAAAATATTTATTTATCTTTAGAATCTCTGATTTAAAACATGGAAAATTTCGTGAACAAAAAATTTACGAATGAATTCAATCATCGAAGACACTCCGGCGTTTCTTGTTGCAAGCTTGTTTTAATTATTATCTTTTTTCATAACAGTAATTAACAGGTCAAGTTTTTATCTGATCTGAATTCTGTTTTTGAGGCAGTTTTTTTTATGAAAAACCAAATAAAAGTTGAAAAATTACAGTGGAAAATTCACTTTTGAAACAAGACCCATACTTAATTGTAGCGAAAAGAATGCAAAGAACTAAACGTTAAGGAAACAAGCAGTAAGTAACAAGAACGCGTGTGGTATGATTAAGTTTAAGGAATTATAGCCAGGGAAATGTGCTTTAGCTGTGGTAGTAAAAATGGCGCAAAATGACCTACATGTTTATATGAGGGTAATTAAGAGAATTTCGTAAAAATACTCCTATATAAATGACACTAAGCGAAGTCACTGGCATCATTAGAGGTGAATAAAAACAACTAAGAAACAAATTTTTGAAAAGCTGACAGCAAAAGAACATTAGAATTGGGATCACTAAGAAGAACTGAAAGTTTTTTATGGATGTAAATTACCTTTAAGAAATCTAATTCGCCTGTGGATATATGTTTTCAATAATTTTGGTTGCAGAGAATTGGGAAATAGGAGTGTTTGGGCTAACAATGATGAGCAGCGGATGATTTGTAAATTTCAATTTTCAAATTTAAGTTTTATGATCTTAAGTGCGAAATTTCAAGCTGTTCTTGTTTGATCAATGTGAGTTAAGCCTCACTGTTTCACATCCAAAACAGAGTCTTAAAGCATCGAGATACGGATTTTGCTGGGAGATGAAAAAAAATGAAATGAAGATTAAACTTCATTTAACTTTTCTTCTTATTCTTCATTATGTAAATCCCGTGCAATTTTATGACTGATAAACGGGGAAGAAAGGAATAACTATTGAATTATTATAATCGTTTAAAATAAAATAATTCTCCCTTCTTTGTATTGAGATGAAAACGTTTTTAAAGGCATGGTAAATAACAATTCGAGATGGAAAATCTCTGTCAGTTGCAATAGCTCTTCCATAGTTGAATTCCTGGAGCAGATTTAGAGGAAGAAACGTTTGAATGAAAATGAAAAACTAAAATGCAATCCGCCTTTTTTAGGAGAATAAACAAGATGGTGCATGGAGGCAAACTTGTGAATATTTATGGTATGCAATAGCAAGTTAGATTTAATGAATGCGATCAGGAATGGAAAGAAATTAGATGTCTCAAGAGCAAACTAAATAGCAGGATCTGTTGAATTCATGACGATAAGAATCTTAGTTAAATCTTATTGTTCTTTTAATACTTTAGCAACAAGAAGAGCAAAATTATTTATTATAGCTAAACCTGACTGGAAGTTTAATATTTTAAATAGTTCGGATTTATAATAAGATAGGAGATTTAAAAAAGAATGGTACTGATTCATTTCTTCACTTTGGTGGCAATAATTACGAGTGTTTCGGAAAATAAAAGTATTTTTTTATAAGCAGTTGAGTGATTGAAATTAGCTCATCAATTTTGATATATGAGAAAAGTAATTCCGGAAACTTAATCGTTGGATATTTCAGAGCACTTTCCAAAGGAACTTTGGTGAATAAGGAATTTGCAGGAAATGATAAAAAGTTAACAAAAATATATTAAGATTTATTAACAAACTCTATTGAACTTTTAATAAATAGGGCAAATAATTTAACCGAACAACAAAGAAAAAAAATCGCTCTCTCTCTCTTTTTTTAACATTTGCACTCCTGCAGCTAAAGGAGGAGGTTCTGTCGCAGTTATGAATTTGCAGGTTTACTCATGTTGTCCCAATCCGTGTCGCTTATTAATTTACCATTTAAATGCTTTACTAATTGTTTTAGCTCTGCTGGCACTGCAAATGAATGCTTTTTGCTTTCTGCATCGATATAAAGTTGTTTAGAAGGACACAATCTTCATGTATAAAAATATAAATAATTTCTTAGAAAAGCATCTTGGAATATGAACATTTATTATCTCATTGAAATTACTCTTGAATTAATTTTTTTCACGTTAAAATTGAATATAATGCCATGATGCTTATAATTGAATTGTATTCAGATTGAATTTAAATGCCATGATGCTTATAATATAGTATTATCTTTTACTGAACAGTTAGCTTCGCTAGACATAATTTCATTCGAAAAAAAAAGAAAACATGGAAAGAGATTCGAAGCAACAAATGTGAAAATTCAGATGCGCTGTCGCCTGGATTCAAACCACGGACCTCCCACTTAACAGCTGAGTGTGCTCATTACGAAGCACATGCTTGTAAGCTCTCAGGGCAAGCAGCGATCATCGATACAATCCCTAAATTAGCATTTTCCCTAACTTCCCTGACATTAGATGATTTATGTGTAGGCAAGACTTAGTGTCGTAATCAAAAATCACAGTAGTGGAGTTCTGAAGATCTCTGTGTGATCATTCATAATGATAACGAAACGACAGCTAATGATTTCATTCTAGTCAAAACTGAAGTAAGAAAGACGCAAAACTGAAAAAGAAAAGTTTTATCCGGCAAGAATGTCTCAAATTCAGTGCTTGCTTTTTTATCATTTTAGAAATAATGTTTTATAGCACGTCAGCATAATGCCTACATTTGGCAAACAGAACAAGAACCATGTATTTAAATTCCAGGATAAAACGCCACCTAATGGGCTTAATTTTAATGAAAACGTCACGCAATGAATTTTCTCCAGCCCTCTCCCTCCAGTTTCATACATGCCTAGGCTAATTGCATTAAATGAATTTAAAACCAAATTATTTAATGTTTTATTGACGTTTGTTCGACCCTGTATATTGCCGTATTTCACGTCTGAAAGTACCATACTTACATTATTAAATATTACATTATTACGTACATATTATATATATAATAATGCAACAGGGTGTTTATAAAGTCCCGAACCCATTTTGATGTTTAATAACTCATAAAATAATGAAGATATAAACAAACTTATGGCATTTATTGATGGAATAACTCATATATTTTCCTTTTCAGGTTTGAATATCTTTACGTTTGTAAATATCGTCTGCGCGTGTGGTTAATTTCGGATAATTTCATTTTCCAGTCTAAATATCTGTACTTTTCTAAATATCGTCTGCATCCTTTCATGTTTCTGGCTTTGTTAATCACCATAATGTGCGCATGTGGGGATCTGAAAACCCCCATGAATGCCGTCAGGCACAAAGGGATTCCCCAAAGGTTAATGTGTGGTGTAGACTAATGCACGATCGAGTCATTGGGCCTTTCGTTTTTACAGAAAAGATGGTCTCATCAGTCCTATACTTAGACATGTTGGAAAACTTCGTATTTCCACAACTAGAAGAGCTTTAGCCGCATGTCTTTTTGCAACAAGATGGCGCACCACCTCATTGGGGTACCATCGTTCGTAGTTCTTTGAATAACCATTTTACAGGAGGATGGATTGGGCGAGAAGGTCCAATTCCTTGGTCACCCAGATCACCTGATATAACGCCGCTGGACTTTTTCCTTTCGGGATTTGTAAAGGACAACGTTTACAGGAGATGAGTGTCGAACATTGATGACCTAAAAGCCAGAATTACAACCGCAATAGCATCTATGGATGCCGACATGCTTGCCGGTACCTGGCGTGAAATTGAATACCGACTTGATATTCTCCGTGCGACGAAAGGGGCACACGTGGAAGTTCATTGACAAGGGTCATGAAACTTTTTGAGTCTCTCTAACCATTTATGTTATTAAATTTAATCTATCTTTACTATTTTATGAGTTATTAAACATCAAAATGGGTCCGAGACTTTATAAACACCCTGTATTACATTATTAAGTGTTATATATTAGGCGTGAAATGAATACCGACTTGATATTCTCCGTGCGACGAAAGGGGCACACGTGGAAGTTCATTGACAAGGGTCATGAAACTTTTTGAGTCTCTCTAACCATTTATGTTATTAAATTTAATCTATCTTTACTATTTTATGAGTTATTAAACATCAAAATGGGTCCGAGACTTTATAAACACCCTGTATTACATTATTAAGTGTTATATATTAAATATTATACTGAATATTAAATATTCGACTAAATTTAAAATAACAGAATTTAATTTTGCAAAAACAAAATCTGAATCAAAATGTTGAATTCAAGTCTATCCATTTGTTTAATGCATTTACATTCTACGAACTGTATGTTTTACTTACCAGTAGACGCTGTTCTTGGATGATTAATTTATGATATGTAAAGTTTTTATTTTTTTATGTTTTTGTTTATCGAATTTGTAAATTAATATATTTCCTTATGTTCTTTCAGTTTGTAGTTTCGTGGTTCATAAAAGGTGCCATGAGTTCGTCACTTTTAAGTGCCCGGGTGTTGACAAAGGAGTCGATTCTGACGTAAGTATAACATTTGACGCACCTTATTTGTTATGCCATCAGAATAGTATTTGCAACATTTTATTCCGTGACTTGATGAAAATTAGATTGTTTAATAAGATGAATTAACAGCAAACACATTGTTTAACAGAATAAACTAACAACAAACATACACGGTGGGCCAGAAATAATGCTGTACTTTTAATTGAGCTGGGATGGCAGTATTATGGCTAAAGAAAATGAGATAGTGTCCGGCGTGGAAAGTATCCAAACTGAAGAACAATACACAGTTGTACAAACCAGACTGAATATGTTGCCTGAAACTGCTTGCTGTCCTTCCAGCCTTCACCGATATTTGCAGCACCAGTAATAATGCTAATATTGAATGTTTTCATGACATTTTCTTTTCTGGATATTTCCTGTTGTAAGCATTTGTTTTTTACACGCAGCTTGATGGAAATAATGCTGCTTTTCTCTCGAATTTAAAAACTTCACAATCGGTTTGGAAACTAGTCAGTTATTATCCGGATTTTTGCCCAGATCATTCTGAAAAATAATCAGTTGTTGCGTGAGCGACAACAAACTAGATACTCATGTTGCAAATGCGACTTGCTGATGCATATTAAGTATTAATTTGGCTAACGATATGAGCTTGAGTACGTGACTCTTATTTGAAACGACAAAATGATACATCACATGTAATGTGCTGTTCACAATTTTCGTTCATTAACCATAATTTTAAAAACGGAAAATAAATAATTAAGATAAATACTTAAAATTCTTCCGACAACAAACAGTATATGTAGTCCTGTAGATAGAATAGTAAAATTATCCTTTAGGTCTCCTTGCTTACTCTTATAGCTGAAGCCTTCCAAATAAGTACGTTGGAAGAGCAATTGTAGAAAAATTATAAATTCGGCTGGGAGTTCTACTTTTATTCTCCTACGGCTATTGTTGCATCAAATTTGTTCATGAAAAAAAAACTGAATTTCGCTAATATTATTACATTTTATGGACTGAAATTTGCTTCCAGGACATTTCTATTATCTTTTTTCATTCTATTTCTATATTTTATTTATATAAGAGGGAAAAATTTTTTTTTCACGGACATGCGTATTAAACTGCCATATGCCATATTCACAAATCTTAAGTTACAGGTTTTCACTGCTGTCTGGAAGTAGAGTGTCCAATGAAACGTTTTGGTATACGAAACTAAGTAGAGCAAAGAAAGAATTACTTTTGAATACCTAAAAATTTATGCCTGAAAAATATTTAGTATTCCTAATTAAAAAAGAAACTATAAGAATAGTACGTAAACCGACAATAATATTAACACATAATAAAAGTGAGAGTAGTGTGAAATATATGTTGTGCTATATGAGATGGAAGTATTATACGCATAATACAGTTTCACTGAAGCTGCAGTAAGTAAGTACCCTTAGAAAGCTGAGATGGAAGGTAGGGTAAAAAAGAGAGGAAAAGATTCATCTGTTTATATTTCACGGTAATCTAAAGCCATCAAGGAAACACTGTCTGTACCATCTGTTTCTGTCTCTCTTGATGGTGTAAGTCGAGATTCATCGTCTAATGTGCGTAAGTGGAAAACTTGAAATACAAGATAGGTTTCTGTATTTAGTTCCACGAATTTTGTAAACATAAGTGCATTGTTATTTCTAACATAAGTTCTAACTTAAGTTTGTAACATAAGTTCTTAAAAATATTGAAACTTGCCGTACGCGCCTCTGTGTCTCTCCATACTGAATGCGAAATGATAGGTTGGCTTTTTTCCCTTTTTTCTTAAAATCCAAAACCCTCTCGTTATTTCTTTGCTTTAATGAAAGCAGGTATTGATATAGATCTTTCTTAAAAAGCTAAAAGTAGAATCAAATTTCACAAGGCGGAAATACCTGCATGCCGTTTCTGGCATCTTTTGTAGATTACTTTGAAGAGTACATCACTTTTATTCTGTTAATTTAAGTGTCGAGGAACCCAGTGAACTGCTAAGCGAATAATCGCTTAAATCCAAGAACAGAAACGTAAACTCAAGAAGGGTTATTACCCTTTATTTGCTCAAAATAAGATTAACAGTCGGCCTCTTTCTTTGGGCATACAACAAAGCCTCCACTTAGGCTTAAACTCAAAATGAAAGAAAGAAAAACTAACTAATGACTAACTAAAGAGATTTAGCCGAAGCTAACACAATTCTAAACTAGTTGGCCCGTAATATTAAATTAGGTAGCGAACTATCAAAGTGCACGTAATACTGCCGAGCGTAGTAGCAACTTAGAGAGACGTAGCCCAAAGGCAAACGCACTCTACCCAGGAACCCTCACTCTCTCAGTCGAAGTCAGTTGAACTTGACTTAAATACCATTCTCCTCCTCATTAACGCGATTCTAAAAACTAATTTTGGTAGGGAGTTGTAAGCTGAAACTAGATGAGATAGAAAAGAAGCATTAAATCAAAATAACTGCTATAAAATTAAAATGTATCTTACAAGTTGTACTATGTGTACTTTGGCCCTTAAGTAAGGCTTACAAATTTAATTTTAAGCACCGTTCTCTCCCGTTAAACAGAATAACAATCCAACTCTTAACCAAAATGTTTGCATTTAAAATAGCGATAAAACTCAAATAACATTTATAAATAAATCTATCAATTAAACAATTCAGAATTTATTTTATGAAACATGCAATATTTCTGCGAATTATATTTGTTCGAAGCATTTTACTGCCTAGAATTAAGTCAATAATTACAAGCGTTGAACTGTGCCTGCTGTCTTCTCAACTTCTCTTCTGTCTTAGAAAAATGTTTTCTTATTTTTAGTTGTTCTTTCGATTGGTCGAATATCATCACCCTGTCATCCATTTTATTGCCAACTTCGGAGACTTCCTAATAGTTGAGAAAGCTCGCGATCACTTTCATCTATCAGCGCGTTCTTTGCGCTAATGGACGTTCTGCTATGTAGACGAAAAAGGACAACGCAATTCTGTTCAGCATATTTTGCATAGCGACCCGCGCGCACGAGCTACTCTAACCGGAAAGATCAATGAATGTAGGAAATTAGTGAGCAGTTGGGTATTCAAGTTTACTTCGTTCTCCTGCAGCGAAAACTTTTCGTGTATCAGATGATGAATAATGAAAAGTACTGCGCGTGTGTGGCTATTGGGGGATGCCCGTTCTGTTGTCTGAAGGTCACTTTCACTGTTTTATTGATTGAAAGAGTAAACGCGCATGCACGAAGTTTGATTTATAATTAGCAGCCCATTAAGGGGGAAATGAAAGGAAAAGTTGTTAAGTTCAGATCATTAAATTATTCACTGTAGAATAACGCCTGTTGTTTTTAGAAATTTCTTCTTAAATCAATGAATTAAAATTAAAAAAAAAATCTGATGTGCACACCACATGACTTCCTTGTACGGAATATTAAATTATACGCATTTTGCATTTCATTTAAACTTATTGGATGGAATTAAATCTATTTCGTCGATAGCGCATAAACCATAATAGAATAAATGCACTCTTTAAAATTCACTATATTTGTTTACCATACCGATACTTTGGCGCTAGGTTCACTTAACAGCGTTATATCTCATTCATTTTATCTCAGAAGGCACAAAAATTTTGTATATCATTTGAAGAATTATCTAATCTTTGCCAGATGTTCTAAGAAACAACACACAAAGAAGAAAAGAAACACATTTTCACTGATGATTCAGCAATTCTCATTCAATTAATTCAGTTCTCACTTCCCGACAAGCAAAAATACATTAAAAACTCAAAATATCTATATTAAAAATTACGAAGTAAATCTTAAAAACTTATTTCCTCGAATAAATTCCAGAATGGATTAAGCATGATTTAATTCGCAATAATAAAAGAAGGAGTTATCTTTGTGGTTGCGAAGCTTAGTTTCTCTAGATTGGCAACAAATTTACTATTTTCCTAAGTTTCAAATGTAAACAAATATGGCCGCCATGAGAAAAATGATTAGGCTTAGCACTTAAACAACTTTTAAACTGTTGATAATTCTATAAATCTTGCATGCAGATTTACTAAAAGCATAAACCCTGAACCGGAAGATAAGACCACATAATTCAATCTTTTTTAAAGCAAAAAATGCACAATTTACCAACATATAAGAGTAAAAATACTGAGCTCACTCAGCTGAGTAACAGAGTGGATATATATGTATAAAAGCACAAATTTGGAAGCACAGATATAAGAACACTGAGATGTAGATGCGTAGAAATGCTGATTGCGAAGATATTTGATGCATAGAGCGTCCATCCATTTTGAAGAAAAGCAGTCGAGCCGGATTAAATTCCATATTTATTAAAATTCTCATTTGGAGCCACAATTCACTTGGCACTTCAGTCGTACTTTCGGAGCATTTTACAATTTTGATACTATAGCGATAGAAGCAATCTTTTCAAAAAAGCGTCTTAACAGCTTGAAAGCATAAGTGAGAAGGGAAGAGTGTCGCAGTTCTTTAGAGGAAGAAGGGATAAGTTTCAGTTTCGAGTTTTGGTTAGCAAATACTTTGATTGGGTAAGACATATCTGCATTAAGGGTTACTTAAGATCATATGATTAATTTGAATGACGCGTTTAGATTTATTTAGACCATTTTAGACTTATGGCGCTATTTCTAAGACAGTCCCCAAATTAAATAAAAAATAAAAGAGGTTATAGTCAATTAAATTTATAAGTTTGCTTTCATATTTTTTATTTTACACATTAATATGTAAGAACAATAAAGAATGTATAAAAGGTTAAATTAGCAATGTAAATTTCCCTTCTGAGTTTCAGTTTTAAAAAATAGTAACCTCTCACTGTGTCAATTGCTGATTAATCCATGTTATATGACACTTACGTAATTCTGGTGATGTAAATGGAACTAAAACTTGAACAGCCAATAGTAATTTTATAGCAATACTAACTATCCAATCAAAATGCATTGAGAACCAAAACGAACTCATTTCACTCTGAACATAACGAACGAACTTGCTTTCAATGCTTCGGTCTAGCTGCACTGCTGTCTGTCTGATCCTTCTATCTTATTGAAAATTAACCTAAAATGTAAGCTTTTCGGTATAGGCACAATTAATGTGCCAAAGTGATTGTGGCCACAAAAAGCTGAAATAAAAAATGAAGATTTAATCTGCCTTAGCCTCCAATTTCCTATTCATTATGGATCAACACTTCTACGCAGCTTAATTTACCAACATGTAAGAATAAAAATCTGAGCTCACTCAGTAACAGAGCGGGTATATATATAATTTTCGCGCCGTTGACTGCAACCAAAATAGGAGGCGCTCATCTACATATTATAGCAGTACTATATACAGAATATCAACGTTCTGAGATTACTCGGTTTTGAGTTATACGAGATACATACAAACGTACGTACAGACGACAGAAAAATTCTCTTCTGAATCCATTTTAAATCAGTTTTATAATTCGTTTGGAGAAAAAGTGAATACATACGTACATTCGTACGTACGCACAGACGCCACGAAAAACATCTTTTTTGAATCCATTTTAAATCAGTTTTATAATTTTCTTTGGGAAAAAGAATCCTTTATTCTGTCCTCACATACGGATGTCACTCAAAAGCATCGTTAAATTGCATTCGACAGCAGTTAAAATAGATATTTTCGTTGAAATATGATACCCGAAACTTTTCGCGATTGCAATACTTCCTTTTTACTTCGTACAAGGAAATAAAAAGGTAATAAAAATAAAATTAAAAAAAAAATCATTTTTTAGTAATCGGTACAAATCATCATTTTGAAAACTGAGCTTTATATGAAATTAGAGAATTAAGGTTGACGGGCTGCAACTCGTCGCTCAAGCATGTCCCACGCGTGCTCTACTGGATTCAAGTCGGGTGAGAATGCTCTTTAGTCCAAACGGGTGATATCCTCCGATTAAAGGCATTCGCTTACGATGTTTGCATGGTGAGGACGGGCGTTGTCATCCATAAACACAAATTGTGCGCCCATGGCCCCCCGAAACAAACGTACATGTTGTTCCAGAATGGCGTCCCGATAGATTTGGATTGTCATGTTTCCAATTTGAACATGCAGGTCAGTTCTGGAACCCAGAATAATTCCACGCCAAACGAGCACTCCTGCACCACCGTAACGGTGTCGTTCAATGATGTTTTCTTGGCGGTAACAAGTACCTAGAACTCTCCATATGAAAGTCTGGCGAGAATCACACTGCAAGCTAAACCTGGACTCGTCGGAAAATATCACACAAGCCCACTGTTGTGGTGTCCACAATGCATGCTCTCTACTCCAGGCTAACCGCAGGCGACAGTGATTTGCAGTAAGTGGAACGCATTTGGCAGGTCTACGAGCATATGGACCAATCTGCCCTAAGCGTCTGCACATGGTCTGCTTTGAAATTGTCGTACCAGTGGTTGAAGAGAGATGACGAGACAGATCTGAGGCTGTGCTCCGCCTGTTTCATTTTGCAGTAACTGCCAAATACCGGTCCTCATTCGGCGTTGTAACTCTGGGGCGACCTGTGCTGTAACGTCTACTCACATTACCATCATCTTGGAATCGTCCCAAAGTCTGGAGATGACACTCTGGGCAATTGCAAGTTCGTCTGATACTTCCAGTTGGGTACGCCCACATTCCAGACAGCCGATAATTCTACCACGTAAAAAATCATCCAAATGCGTCCTTTGTGTCATAACTATTCGGTTATTGCACTGAAATGCTTATAAAGCACCTGCGAACAATTTTACTTCTTTGCCTGTATTCCGTATATATCACTCTCTTACACTCTCGTCATTGTGACGCACCATCGGTGTCATCTGGTTACTTCCTGAAATTTGCATATGATTCTTGAAAATGTGTATAGTGATTTTACAGGTGATATATTTATTTTAGAGTTCGATTTCCGCGTCACTCCGAATTATCCTTAATTTATGGACATGAGTGTAGAAACGTATTAATGTACTCATCTCTACTCTCAGGTTTTTGGATATGAACAGATTCCAGAAGATCGGCAGAAACGTTAATTCTTTCTTTTGTGAAATCACTTGCAAATGTTTCTTATTCGTCAGAGTGTGATATTCGTAGGTCGGATATGCTAACTGAAAGCAGAAATGTTATATTGCATTTCTTTTGGTGGCATGTTTAGAATCATTATTCTTCAAGAAGATAAAATTAGTTAACAAATACAACTTATTGGAACTATCCTTGAGATTATTAATTAATTAAAATGTTGGGATATACCATGCTATATGTAACACAATGGATAAGAAAAAGTTTCCCATAATCATCCAGTTATTATAATTCCGAACGAGATGCGCGGAACAATTGTGTTTGATTACCAATGTTCTGTCATTAAAAATGAGATTAATTATAAGGTTACAGTAATTGTAGCGCTTGAGAACACGATTCTGCCCAAATTAAGCCTTTTGGAAGACTGAATTTAGGAAAGTGGCTTATCCTTAACATGTTCGCGACATTTTGCTTTTTTAAAAATTTAGTTGAGAACTTTAAGAAACATTTTTGTTGAACAGGAGAGACAAGGAAGAAGGCTGAGTTGTAACGTTCCTCAGGTTTTCATGACAGACATAGTTTTTGTTAAATACTCTTGTATTATTTAAACTTTATCCAATTCCTATTCCTGTAGTAATTTACAGTTGCTGTATATTTTTAGATGATTTTCTGAAGATATTCATGATGTTGTTCAATCAGAGAAGCAGGCAGCCTTTATTTGATTATGTAATGGGAATATTGGGCTATTCAGTTGAAATCTTACAATCTCACTTCGTTGTTTACTCTGATTTTATATTTTTATGAAATGTTTCCCAAATGAGAACCTAACATATGCTATTATAAACACGTATTAATTTATAATAATATTATAAAGACATATGTTATAATATACAAATATATTAAACACGTACACATACTAATATATTGTAAATGCATATAAAAGAAAAATATGCTCAATAAAATTTACGAAAATAAAAAAATTTGGCCTTTCAGTGTGTTCAATTTCATGTCAATTTTCCTCAGTAATGTTTTTAGAAATTTTAATTTTTTGAGCAAGATCATTTCAATATTCTGCACTTTTTGTGATTATTATTTTATAAAATAATGTGTATTGATATAATAATTTAACTCAAAACGAATACTTTCAGCATGAATTTCAATGTACTAAAAGTAGAATTTTATGCTATCGCTTGGTATGTATTAAGCTTGCATGCAGTACAAATTGCATTGAAATACTTTCGTGATGGAGACTTCAATAGTTCTGAGTTACTCACTGTCTTTTCTTTCAAATAGTAAAATAAATTTCTGCCGAAAAGTTGAAAACCTCATCTCTATATATCTCATGAATTTATTCAATGTAATAAATGAAGCATATAAAATGTTATTAATAATAATATCTCTCTGTTTTCTTAGTTTCTTGTAAATATTACACATTTGAGTAAAAACAACTGGCCTGTCTTGTAAATATTATGCATTTGAGTAAAACCAACTTGCCAGTTTATCAATTGAAGACAGTGGCCTGTCTTCAACTGAACTATAAAAATTGATGTCATTGAGAACGATATCTTTTATATAACTATTTTATTCAATTAGTTTTGATAAATGAACTTAAAAAGTAAAATTTCCCCAGCGTACCATTCAGGGATTTCTTTGCAAAAATATTTTAATCTGATTGTTATTCTAAAAATATATTTAAAAGAAGAGCGAATTTAGTAAAACCTAGAAATACGTGAATAAATGCCGCTGTTTTTTGCTTAAAATTCACTTTAAAACTTTCCTTTGTCAGAATATGAACATGAATTATGAAATTTTTACCCCAAAGCAAAATTAGAAAGCATTAAAAGCCACTTCTTGTGATATATTTTACTAGGAATATCAATACCGTTTTTATCTTGTTGATCTACGTAGCAATTAAAAATGACCTCGGAAAGAGGTATGAAAGCTTGATAAACTGGCTGTATCCAAAGTAATTCCCTGACTCCAAAGTAAATGCCAATTAGTTTCGTGATCCGAATGCACATACCAACATGCGAAGGTGGATAACTAAATTAATACATCCGGACACGTCTGTTTACAGTTTCTCTGTGCAGTGCATCTCAAATAGGAATTCCTGCGTGTTTCCTACGTTTTATTTCGAGGTACCTTTTACTGCCATATGAAACATCGTGTACAAAGACATATAAACCATTCAGGGCATGCAATGTAGAATAATAAAAACATCCATATACTTTGCATATGCAAATTATTTCTGTGCGCAACATGACACTGCTTCAAGGGCGTAATATTTCAGAACGCAATATAAAGACGTGTCAAGATATTTCAGAACGCAATATTGATAGCTTGCTTATCACCTAATTAAGAAAACCTTCATGCTTAGAGGATACTTGCTAAATATGAAGTGACGAAGGGCAAGCATTCTATGGAATATTATTGTATTTTCAGCATCACATGAAAACCGTAAATTCATGCTATTTTTCGATGTTTTGCGCTAAACTAAAAGAGAAGATAAGTATGTGTGAAATAAATGTACGGGGATTCGGGCACAGAGGTCGTCTCACTCTCTTCCTTTCTTTCGTTTGTACAAAGTACAAAGGAAGTATTATAATCGCAAAAAATTTCGGATATCATATTTCAACGAAAATATCTATTTTGACCACTATCGAATCCAATTTAACGATGTTTTTGAGTGACATTCGTACGTAAGAACGGAATAAAGGATTCTTTTCCCCCAAAAAAATTATAAAACTGATTTAAAATAGATTCTGAAGAGATTTTTTTGTAGCGTCTGTACGTATGTATGTATCTATGTATGTATCTCGCATAACTGAAAAACGAGTAGACTCAAATCCTTGAAATTTTGTATATAGGACTGCTATAACATGTAGATGTGCACCTCCTATTTTGGTTGCAATCGGTCTCACCAAAAGTATATAAATTTATGTACATCCACTCTGTTACTCGGCTTAGTGAGCTCAGTTTTTTTATTCTTATATGTTTGTAAATTGTGCTTTTTTTGCTTTAAAAATGATTGAATTATGTTGTTCTTATCTCCCGGTTAAGGTTTTTATGCCTTTAGTAAATCTGCATGCAGGATTTGTAGAATTATCAACAATTTAAAAGTTGTTTAAGTGCGGCTAAGCCTAATCATTTTTCCCATGGCAGTCATATTTGTTTATATTTGTATTTGGAACTTAATATATATTTATATTTGAAACTTAGGATAACGGTGGATTTGCTGCCAATCTGGAGAAACTAAGCTTCGCAACAACAAAGATAACGCCTTCTTTTATTTTTGCGAATTAAATCATGCTTAATCGATTCTGGAATTTATTCGAGGATTTAAGTGTTTAAGATTTTCTTCGTAATTTTTAATATAGATATTTTGATTTTTTACGTATTTTTGCCTCGTCGCGAAGTGAGAACTGAATTAATTGAATGAGAAATACTGAATCGTCTGTGAAAAACTGTTTCTTTCTTTTTGTTTGTTTAATTTCTTTTATACATCGTTTTAGATTTTTTATAGTATTTGAATAGAACGTGTGGCTCAGATGATATAATTGTTTGTGCATTATGAGTTATAAATGAATGAGATGTAACTCTGTTAAGTGAACCTAGAGATAAGAGTGACAAGAAAAGATGCGCATAATTTAATATTGCGTAGAAGGAAGTCTTTTTACATTTTATTAGTAACGTTTGTGTATTTGCTTTATTTGTTAAATACCACATTCTTGGCGCTTATGCCACATGTAATTTGATTCAACAGCAAAATCACAAAATATTTAAAAATAGCATCTCTTTAGAATTTCCGATAGGTAGTTTCGCGCGCTGGAGATAAAATTTTTTTTTTCCGTATGGTGTTGCCACTGACCGCTTTTAAATCGCTGAATTTGTTAATAAAAAATTTGTTATAAAAAATGTGAAAAAGTAATAAAACAAATTCGAAATTCAAAATTCAAACTTCCCGGTGCCCATGGTCTGGTGGAGGTCTAAGTTATTCATTTGATGGCTCTAAGTATCGTTGTTTTTCCGCAGTGCGAGAAACAGGCGTACATTCATGCAGATTCTTCATTATTTAGTTCCTTTAAATATAATATAGAGAAATAATATTTGGTGGCAACAATTTGAAATATGATACGCCATTTATAGTGATTCAACGCAAAATTCCGTTTCGAGACTAATATCCCATTCGGGATTAACGTCCTTTTTCAGCTAATATTACGTATAAAAATATTTATAAAATTTAAAATCCAAAAGATAAAACACTGTTACAAATTTTGTACATATGCGGGTAATTTTAGTGAAATTATACGTGAAATTGTTGTGTTTTTCTGTATAATGGAGCTTGAAAATCTAGAGGAAGGATGCTCTGCCAGAAAAGTAAGAATACAGCGGCAAGTCTGTTTAACATTGAGTAAATGGCTATCTGGCTAAATTGGCGAGATATCGTCAGCGGTTTCGGTGATTAATTTTTCTGGCTTGGAGAACACTTTGCGACATTTTCGTCTGGTCCCTTATCTCCGTAATAGGTATATAATTGATCACTATATTAACTCTAACTATAATTCGACCCTCATATTACCTTCCAGTAATTTCGAGAAGCAGAAAGCACTAAAAATATCTCGACGGCCGGATGAAAACTATATAAGGCCGAAGAGAGCATCAGCCTTCAGTTCTTGTTGTTGTGGGTTGTTAGTTTAGAGTAAGTCGGAACATTGAGATATCTCTGAGTTAGCTTCGCTCTTTAGATGCGCTTTGGATTGAGTTATGCTTAACATTCATAATGGTTTGAAATGTAATTACTGATTGTACTCTGTGATATTGTGAAGAGTACTGTTTTTGTAGAACGATCCGGATCTTTGAAGTGTTTCTTCCGATGAAATAATTTTATCAGCTTATAATCGGAGCTGTGTGAATTCAGCCTATTATGAACCTGTACGCACTCAGAAGTACAATAAAAATATCAAAAGCCAAGCCGCAGTGAAGAAAAAACAAAATGTATAAATTATCTACATCGATTCAATTATAAATATACATCGAAGTCAGTGTTCCACAATGTATTTAACTTCATTTTAATAAACTGGACATTCCTTGAAGAAAGTATCACGATTACCATCACTATCTGTACAATAGTTTTCATTTGAAACTCAACAACTAATACAGTCCAGTCTTTTTTCCTTAAAGTGATTTTTTGTGTCTCAAGAGAATCTTATGGAGATGACCTCATTTTTATAGTATTTTAAGTTTGTGCAAATTTTAAACATCTTAAACGACGTTTGGGTTAAAGGAAAACCCTAACCGGTTGATTTTCATCTAGTTGTCAACCTGCTACTTTCCAAAATTTCGAGATGATTCATCTGACATCTTTCATTAATGCTGAAATCTCTAAACTGTCCATAATTCCCTCTATTTATATAAAATAGAAAACGGACAAAATCACCGGAGCAGGTACAATCCAATTTTAAACTTTTCTACAATTTCTTCATTTTGTATTAAATCAGGAATATTATACATAATAATTTTAGATGTGATAAATTCCTGCTATTAACACGTACTTGTATTCCTCGAATTTTGTTTTCCTTCAATAACCTTACGAAGTTTCGTTGTGTCATTCTTATCTTTTAGAACAAAACCTTCATTTAGCTTATAATAAGAATTCAAAATTTTAATACTCACATCTTCTGACTGTAAGCAGGAAGAAAACTCTTCAAAAAGGTCAATATTAAAAGCAGTAGGTGTCAAGATCCCTTCGTTTCTTCCTATTTTCTAAAAACTTTTTTCTCTTCCAGCTTAATGTCATCTCTTTCATTCCCTTTATTTTTAAGTAGGTCTTTAATTTCATCCTTATCTTTCCTAATATCCTACAGTTTATCGTATCTGCTTTTAATTATATCTGCCTCAATCATATTCGCAGTATGCATCATAGCAAAATCAAAATTCTTTTATCAAGTGCTGCATGCATTCCATCCAAAATTACTCTTGGCACTCCTTTTTTTAAGATCTGCAATCCTCTACATGTAATTTAAAGTTCCATAATTACGTTAAATAATCTATCAAAAGATCAACCTATTTTTACAAGATACTCCTTTTCAAATTATCCTTTTACACTGCGACAATTTCTATTCAAATCACTTTCATCTTTATTACTATTAATATTACTCTCAACCACTACTTCTAGAGAAATTTCACCATTTTTAGAACTCATTTTATACATTATTAACACCATTTATATCACGAAATAAATTATTTCACCACGGCAAGCCTTCACAATAAAATATAGCACGTAATCTATAAAAACGCGTATACATCAGTAAAACATAAATAGCTGTGCAAATATCATATAACAAAAAGTACAAGAGGTATATAAAAATCACGAGAAGTATATAATAAATAAAAAAATCTGATGTGTACACCCCATGACTTCCTTGTACGGAATATTAAATTATACGCAATTTTCCTGCATTTCATTTAAACATATTGAATTAAGTTAACGAATATTGAATTAAATCTACTTCCTCAATAGCGCATAAAGCACAATAGAATAAATGCACTCTTTAAAGTTCACTATATTTATTTACCATAGCCACACTTCTGCGCTAGGTTCACTTAACTGCGTTACATCTCATTCATTTTATAACTCCGAATGAGTAAAAGTGTAGCATCTGAAGAATTACCACAAGTTCTATTCAAATACCACAATAAATCTAAAACGATATATAAGATAAATTAAACAAATAAAAAACAAACAGTTTTTCACAGAAGATTCAAAGCCGGTTACCTAATGCGTATGCGCTACTAATTAATTCAGTTCTCACTTCGCGGTAAGGCAAAAATACATAAAAATTCAAAATATTTTTATTAAAAATTGAAAGATGTAGAAAAACATAAAACGCCAAGTTCAGTTAAAACAATTAAAAAAACAATTTTTACAACTAAAATTACTATTTTTAGGCAAAAACCAGCTAGTAACTTAATGATAATTCCAGAATGAATCAAACGTCATTTAATTCGCAATAAAAGAAGACGTTGTTGGGAAGCTTAGTTTCTCTAGATTTCCAACGAATCCACTATTCTGCTAAGCCTCAAATGTAAACAAATATGTCCGCTATCATAACCAAAAATTAGGCTTAACCACGCTTTAAAAACTTTTAAATTGTTGATAATTCCATAATTATTGCATGCAGGTTAACTAAGGGCATAAAAACGTAACCGAAAGATAAGAACAACATAATTCAATCATTTTTAAAGCAAAAAATGCACAATTTACAAATTTATAAGACTAAAGAAACTGAGCTCACTGAGCCGAGTAACAGAGTGGATATATATATACATATATTTATATGTATTTGGTGCATCCGATTGCAACGAAAATGTGAGGTGCACACTTACGTGTTATAGCAGCCCTATATACAAAATTTGAAAGTTCTGAGGCTAATCGTTTTGAGTTATCCGACATAAATACATACATTTGTACAGACGCCACGAAAATATCCTTTCAGAATCCATTTTAAATCCGTTTTATAATTTTTTTTGGGGGAAAAGAGTTCTTTATTCTGTTTTTACGTACGAATGCCACTCAAAAACAGTCAAAGTGGTCAAAGTAGATATTTTCGTTGAAATATGATACCCGAAATTTTTCGCTATTACAATACTTCTTTCTTATTTCGCACAAGGAAGTAAAAATGAAGCTTAGTGTTAATTTTAGCAAATTTTCAGAAATTCGCCAGGCAGATTGAGAAAACATTCTCAGATGATGTATCACTAAGATCGGTGCTTCCGGCGTCGCCGAGCCAAAAACACCGGTTTTAAAAACCTTCAGAAAAAGGGTCTGAAGTTCCTGATGCTAAATTCAGTGGCTTATAATTCACTTTCAAGTGTAAACACTATTCGCTTCTTTCGGTTAAAATACAGTTCCTTTGGTTTAAAACACCTTTAAACATAATGCATCCAGATACAAACACTGATAAAAATGCAAACCGGGGCACTTAAGCAATGCAGTAAATTCATTTTACACATATAACACAGTCCATTAAAAATATAAGATTAGATAATACGAGCTGACAGATCTGCAACTGCTCCACTCCCGACCAAGGGTGGTGTTGGTTTACTGTGCAAGAAATTAAAGAATTAAAAAACCAAAATATTCCCTTGAAGTGTAAACAGATTTTGAATGCTGAATTCTATTCGTGTTTTCCTAGTGGCGTATGGACTAGTTCAAAACATGCCAGCCTGATAAGCATTACCAAACCACGTAAGTACCATAGTTTTGAATAAGTACCTGCGTTAAAGAGTTCAGGCAAAACTGTTGCTCTCCCTTAGAATTAACGAAATTTCCCTCTGTTCGTAACGGTACTTCCTTAATTAAAGAAAATTCTGTTTCAGTAGAAGAAGAATTTCGTTTCTCAAAGGTAAACAAGCAACAGTCTTGAAGAAAAGACTTGAAATTTTAATTAGAATTCTAGAAATACAGAAAGGGAGAAATGTAAAAAGTCCAAGGCAAGATGCTATTAAAAGGAAAGGGTAGTGGATTTTATTAGAAATAATGTAACAAATAAAAAAATTAATTTAAAGTTCGAATAAATATTTTGGGGTCAATAATAATATTTATGATTTGTAAATCTTCGGATTTTCAGATATTTCTTGATTTCCATTTTAGAGAAAAATCTTTTGAGTCATGGCTTTAAGAAGCATATAGAAATTCAGTTCAAATATATGAACTTCTAAACTTCCCTTTAGAAACCCATGTTTTAGAGTTGTAGAGACATTAGGTTTTTAGAAGCAGGAGACATGAAAAATATGCAATTCCTTCGCCGGGAATCGAACCACGGACCTCTGAAATACCGGCTCAGTGTGCTGACCATTACACCACGAAGGCACGCTAAGAATGTGGGAGATATACCTTATAGAGTCACCACCTTATATACCCTTTTTAAAGGGCGACTAGGGTTTTAGGGGACCTAGTCGCCAAATCCTGGGTGTGGAGAGTCGTCATCCACAACCCTTTTAGTTCGGACGCCACTGTAGAGACATTAGGTTTTTAGAAGCAGGAGACATGAAAAATATGCAATTCCTTCGCCGGGAATCGAACCACGGACCTCTGAAATACCGGCTCAGTGTGCTGACCATTACACCACGAAGGCACGCTAAGAATGTGGGAGATATACCTTATAGAGTCAGAACGTAAGCATATTAGATACAATCTTCCCTGTCGGTTTACCACAAGCATATTTTTTCGAGCATGTTCCAAGATGCTAACTCTCATATCAAGGAGCTCTAGTGTGACACACTTTTACAAAAATGTATATAAACTGGGATGAATAAAAACAGAATGTAGTGAGGAATTGTATTTGTGAGTGGAATAGTTCGTATTACCGGAAAAGAGAGCGATGGTATTAAAAAAAGAACCCAAATTTCAGTTTATGATGTTATTTAGTATACAAGGAGGAAGCCCATTGACTCCTTCAGTTTTATAATGAAAATTGCTATAAATGAGCTTAATTTCCTATTTTATTGCATTTTCATTTACTTCCATTTACCGTTTTTTTAATTTTTAAGAAATACATTGGGCCTCTTCATATCAATCTAAGCTTGATGAAGTGATTTGTCAAAGTCTAACCAAAAGAAGATCAATATTTTGAATACATCTGTGACAAATTTCCAGCCTTATCAACTACCAAACTAAAAGAGGGTGTCATTTCTAGACCTGACATTAGAATACTTCTCAAAGATGGTAATTTTGAGAAATAAATGAAAATTGTGGAACCTTTTAAGACGTAATAACCAAGTTTCTGGGCAATGAAAATGATCCGAACTTTAAATAAATCGTTGCGAAATGCTGCTGAAGTACAAAAATTTAGGCTCTTCCACGAGCTAAGAGGTTCACTTCCTAAATTTACATTTCGGCTATTTTCCTGAAACTCTGGATGCCATTAGTAATGGGTGAGAGTTCATCAACAGATCAAAGAAACAGAAAGCAGGTGTCAAGGAAAATGGACTACATCGATGATGGCTGACTACTGCCGTATGTTCATGGAGATGAACCCCATCAAGAAAATAAACGGAAAAGCGCGAATCTGAGCATGAGTGCTCCACGGAAGCATCGACACATGAAATAAAATTGTGTAGTTCTCGTGCGTTGTTTCAGCTAAAAAAGAATAAATTCTAATAACAGAGTTTTAAGTTTATTTAAAGTCTCACATTTTCGCAAAATTTGCGACGTTTTGTAAAAAGACGGAAAATTGTTTCAAAGTTGCGATTTTCAAAAAGCATTGTTTCATTTTCGGATTCAGTGCTAAAAACAATTAAGACTCAATTAACGGAAATTAAGAAACATGATACAACTAAATATTGCCGGCTTGTGTATTTTCTCACCGTTTCTCTAATCCTTGTCAGGATTGATGGAGAACAAAACGATGGCAATGCATGTTAGACAGTCTTTCTTCAGGGTCGTGTATTCTATCCTTCATATACCGTCATAACAAAACATTAAGCGAATTAAGGCGTGTAGTAAACAGAAAATCAGTCCTGTTCTTTCATTCTATTATTGAGAGGACTTCTAAGTGCGCCACCTGGTTTTAAATAACGTTTTTTAAACTATTGGTTCTGAACGGGGGCAGTGGAAGGATGTTGATGGTCGATGAACGTGTTTTGGGCCCCGAGCATGTTTTGGCATTCGAACTTAATTTAAAAACTCCCTAAAATTTATTAAATTGATTAACCAATTTACACTATTTGTACCAGCAATAAAATGAACTTACGCGACGGCTTTTGTTCATGTAATTCTAAGAATGATGAGAGGAATCAGCAAAAAATTCATCCTGGCAAACAAAATAAAGATTTGTCGTTTTTCCCGAACATCAGAGCCAAGTTTCTGAAGGCACCATCTGTCACAGGATTGCTAGCATTGTAATAAAAAAGTGCAATGAGGGTTTGATAGCCTTTTATAAAACAGGGTGTTTATAAAGTCCCGAACCCATTTTGATGTTTAATAACTCATAAAATAATGAAGATATAAACAAACGTATGGCATTTATTGACGGAATATCTTATGTATTATCCTTTTCAGGTTTGAATATCTTTACTTTTGTAACTATCGTCTCCGCGTGTGGTTAACTTCGGATAATTTCATTTTCCAGTCTAAATATGTGTACTTTCCTAAATATCGTCTGTTTATTAACTGCATTTTTTTCTCTTTTGTTTTTGGCAACTAGTGCAAAGTTATATTTACTTTTATTAACTTTAATGTTATGTTTTTTAACCCCCATAAATACCGTGAGGCACAAAGGGATTCCCCAAAGGTTAATGTGTGGTGTGGACTAATGCACGACCGAGTCATTGGGCGTTTCTTTTTTACAGAAAAGACGGTCTCATCAGTGGTATACTTAGACATGTTGGAAAACTTCGTATTTACACAACTAGAAGAGTTTCAGCCACATGTCTTTTTGAAACAAGATGCACCACCCCATTGGGGTACCTTCGTTCGTAGTTCTTTCAATGACCATTTTACAGGAAGATGGATTGGGCGAGGAGGTCCAATTCTTTGGCCACCCAGATCACCTGATATAACGCCGCTGGAATTTTTCCTTTGGGGATTTGTAAAGGAAAACATTTACAGGAGGAGAGTGTCGAACATTGATGACCTAAAAGCCAGAATTACAACCCCAACAGCTAGAATTACAACCGCTCTGTGGATGCCGACATGCTTGCCGGTACCTGGCGTGAAATGGAATATCGACTTGATATTCTCCGTGCGACGAAGGGGGCACACGTGGAAGTTCATTGACAAGGGTCAGGAAACTTTTTGAGTCTATCTAACTATTTATGTTGTTAATTTTAATCTATCCTTATTATTTTATGAGTTATTAAACATCAAAATGGGTCCGGGACTTTATAAACACCCTGTATATCAAAATGAATTGTTAAATCGGGGAAATCTCATACCATGGGCAAAAAGTTGATACAAAAAGAGAAATCGACTCCAAAATAACGAAAAGAGGGGACTTGCGCCTTCATCTCTTTAAAACTATTAAACCGAACGTTTAGAAACTGCCGCTGAACCATTAAGCACAGTCATCTCAATGATCATATTTGATTGTTTCATTGATATTACTCTTTTAACGTATTTTTTGCTGTTCTTTTTTAATCATTTAATTAAGAATAAAGAATTTTTAAACTTAAAACATCGCTCAAACGATTTTTTCTGCCATTAGTCATTTCATTTTTAACAAAAGGAACATAATTACCTTCCAGGCAAAACTATTGAGTTAAATAAAAATATTTGGTGTGTAAGTCACTGATAAAAATTACTCAGAATTTTTGCTTTTGTAATTCAGAAACCCCTTTTCCCGTACCTAAATTACAGGATTTTCACTAAGGGGCGCGTCGAAAAATTTTTCGCTCCTTAGTGGGGCAGCAGCTTCGAAAAGGCTTAGAATCACTGATTTAAACGAAAGTTATGCAGCCTCAGGGATGTTTGAAGCATAAACATTTTATATACATCAGCAGTTTAGATTTTAATATTTCTTTGAAACTAGGCAGATGTAGGTTGGAATCTTATTTATCATTGCCATAGTTTGAAGAAATAAAAGATTTTAAAGCTAGTTCATCAAGTCAAAAGACTTCATAATTTAATCTGAATATTGGAGTTATATTTACTTATTTTAATGGTTTAAAGTTAAATGTTGCTCTTGCAGGCGTCATCAGAATGATCAGGAGGAGAAAAGTGAATTAAGTAATGTATTCTATTTATTATTTTGAATAGGATGCGAGGACGAAGCATCAGTTTGTGGTGCACACTTACACAAGTCCCACCTTCTGCGACCATTGTGGATCCCTCCTTTACGGAATCATTCATCAGGGATACAAATGCAAGGGTAAGATTTTATATTGATTTAAAATTGCAGTGGCATATGAATGTTGTGTTATATATTTTAGCCTCCATTTTAGGCATTAACAGATAGCCGATGCATTTGAGAATCCGATGCAATAATAGTGGTTTCAAAATTTACTATTATATTCAGTTGCAAATGTATGAAATTTTTTAAAAATAATTATTTTGATATTGAAACCATAAGAAATTTTACGTGAGTTACAGATATGCTATTGCAAATAGAATATCCTTGATATGTTTTTGAAATGAATACGTCTCTTTTTACGTATGTTTAAAATAACATCAATTATTACAATCATTAATAATTAATTTTTATTGGAAACATTGTTTATTTTTATAAATTTTAGTGAATTTTAGTAAAATTAAATAGTGCCGAGCGAGGTATTGGTTGTTAAAGCAATTTAGCTACAACAGTATAAGAGAAGAAAATAATTTAGTGCTTAAAACCGACTCTCAGAATTTTATGAAAAAGCCAGACGATTAATTGCTTGCTATTGGTGATTTCATTTAGATTAAATTAAAAATTAACACATTTTTCCATCTGCTATGATGGTTAACAAAATCCGCTGCCCACCTTTGGATTCTGGGTTTAATTTTGAATAATGCATGAACATATGTGACTGTACGAAATCATAATCTGTTATTTTAGAATAGGCACTGCAGTGCCATTTCACATCACTCGGCTTGCCTTGTAACCATGGTAACGAGAGTTACGGAAGTTTACGGAGTTCCTTAATTATATTTTTCTCACTTCATATTCATTTAGAGTGTTTCATTTCATGAAAGCTGACTTGAATTACAATCTCGAATGAAGTGAAGAATGAGGTGGAAACACGCCATTAGTACGTGCAGTACCAGAAGCTGGCAGTTATGAAGGAGGTATATAATACTCAGAGATTTGAATCTGTGTGATATTCTTGATCAGAATTGGGATGAGGACAAACAAGGCTGTTCTTTTACCACAATTGTTCAATTCCTCTTCCCAACGACAAAACTGGGAGTTATGGCTAAGATGTTAGGATAAGTAATAGTAACTAATATCTACGTTAAAATAAATTTTAGAGATAACTACTATAATGCTTCTTGTTTCATTAAATTTACATGAAATTCATCTTTAAAATAATCGTAAGGAGCATAATAGACGTCGGAAGTTAAAGATGTATGAAGTTTTTCACAAGGTGTTAATATGATGCTATCACTTGGATTTCAGACTTATTATCAGGTGCTAATAAAAATTTATTAATTGATCTATTCCACTTACTCAGCAATAATTTCATTCCTGTAAGGTACATTATAGTATCATATAGGTTGTTAACGCAGGAAAGTCATGCATGCCCTTGTGGTGTAATAATCAGCACGCTCGGTGCGTATTCGAGAGGTCCGTGGTTCGAGTCCCGGCGAGGGCATTGCTCATTTTTCATGTCTTCTGCTTCCAGAATAACCTAAAGTCTCTACAGTGGCGCCCGATCTAAAAAAGGTGGTGGATGGCGATTCTCCACCACCAGGATTTGGCGACTGGTTCCCCTTTAAAAGGGAGAGTATATAAGGTATTTCATCCGCCTTCTTAGCATGCCTTTGTGGTGTGATGGTCAGCACGCACGGCGCGTATTCGAAAGGTCCCTGGCTCGAGTCCGAGGGAGGGAATTCCTCATCTTCACGTCTTCTGCTTCCAAAATAACCGAACGTCTCTACGAGCTTAATAAATTATTAACGATGGGCTATTAAAAACGAGACCAAAAAATCATTATCACATATTATCAGGTATTTTAGCTTCTTATTTTATATTTATATAAATAGCTCAAATTTATGTAAGACATCAAATGATATGTAATTCCAATGAGCTGAAATTAATAGCCTCTTCAAGCAAATAAATTTAAAATTTTATGTATGGAACGTAATATTGTAAGAAACAGAAAAAGTAGATAAAGTGTAGCAATGAAAACCTTTAATTCTACAAAAAGCTGCACGTTTAATACACGGATTAATTGATACACGGATTAATACACGGATCTTCTTGAATCCCAAAGAATGCACTGGCTGCAGAGGAGTTTCCATGGTTTTATTATGTGCAACATAAAGCGAACTAGTGTCCTTTAGAAAGTTCTCTACAAAAATCCCCCCGTCTTAAAAGCAAGTAGCCCTCGTAAGCTCTACCACAGTGTATTCAAAACACAAGTAGATCGAATATATTTTTTTTGCAAGAAATGTTCTTGAGAAATGGGAAAGTTAGCTAAAGATGACAGAAAGGAAAAAGAAAATTTAATGCATCAGATTCTCAAGAATCAGTTGCTAAAAACTTATAAACTTAGCACATGAATATCCAAACGGTAAAATGCTCTAGACCATCAGAAATATTTAGTTTTAAATACCATACTATTTTAACGGCTACGGTTGCTAAAGTATGATCGGTTCTTTTAAAAACGATTGCGGAATGCAGTTTAATTCGATCACATGTGAATTCGGAAATTGCATTAAAAATATTTTTGATATTGCCAGTTACTATTGTTTTAACGAAAGACACTTCAGAAAACTGAAAATAGTAATACAAAAAATTTATGCGGAATTTCCTTTGTTTAAAGCAAAACTTTCAAATATCACTGTTTCATTTACAAAACATAAATAATCAAATAGATTGCTGAAAATATTTTTGTTAATTTTACTTCTTTAAAAGCAAGGAAAATTAAATTGTAAATAGAAGCTTGATCATTAGTGCAATACCTTGTATATTGATTGTAGTGCTATTTATGTTTCTTGAATGAAATTTTATTATTTATTAAAAAGATACTCTTTAACGTGTTCATTTAAAGGCTATAAAATTATTACATGTTATTTTTTGAATACATTAATTTACGATTAAAACTAATTATCATACTAAATCACAGCATAGTTCTTATAATTTTTATTAATGGAGAAATTAAATATAGAAGTATACAGATATTGTTGATTTAATTATGTATAGGGAGCACATTTGTCTTTGTGCCTCAGATGAAAAAATAACGAGGCACGGCTCTGGTCGTTTGACATTTCTAATTTAGCAAAACTTTTAAATAGCTTTCATCCCAGTTGCATGTTTTCGCTATAGAAAAGTAAACAAAATATTTGATTTTAAAATTTACATTCACTATTTAGCTGGTTTTATAAACTAGTTTCACAATCAGTGAAATGAATACTCTCTTCTAGTATAATTTATTTTAAGCCAAAAGCACATCTTTAATGCAAAAAGCATATTTTTATTGAAAATACAGGGTGTCCATGAAGAGCTTCTAAACTGTGCAAAGCCAGATTCCTCGCTTGGAATACACAAAAAAGTTCACAAAACTGTATCTGTACGTCCTATAGTTTTCATGATAAATGAGAAGGAAAAGTATGACCTTTTATTTGGTGCAAGAAAAAGGCTTTATTGGAAACATCAAGAGCGATGTTTGCATAGGTTTACATAGGAGGATATCCAAAATATCCACCGTGCATATCGAAGCATGCATGCCTGCGTCGTACAATGACGTCAAGCCATCGTTCGAATCGTATTTTAAAGGCTGCATCTAATAACTATTGGTAATCTTACCATGATGATAATGTATTCCGTTTGATGACAGACTGCTAAATACCGGAAGCGTACACCTGACACATAATCGCCACCATGTTGATGGAAGAATGCAAAGCAGGCTTATGCTAGTACAGAACATGCAATACTTTGGCGAGTCGAAGAAACCTCAGAGCTGAGCACATGAGCACTAGCCAGGGAACTGGATGCATGCAGCAGTACTGTGCACAGGCTGCTACGTTCAAAGAGGCTATACCATTTCGGGATACAACTGTGCAAGATCTATATCCGGATGACTTTCGGCGACGCACTGATTTTTGTGAATGGCTATGGCAACAGCATGAAGCCTATAATGCTTTCATTGCACGTATCTTGTGGACGAATGAAGCATGCATCACACAAGATAAGCTCTTTAACGGTCACAACAGCCATATATGGTCAGAATCAAATTTTCTGCAATCCTCCCGCAGACACATCAGGTCCGTTAGTCTGTAAATTGTGGACCGGCACAGTAGACAATCGCATGATTGGGTCATATCTGTTGCTTGAACGGCTCACGGGCCATTCATAATTGGTTAGTTTGCTTATTTCTGGGGACCAGCCCCCCCCAGGACCACAAGTAGCCCCAATTTCTTAATTAAGCTGTTCCAGGTACAGGTACAAACACACATCCACACAGCACATATACTAAAGTAGAATTGCCACTGTTGATCGATTATTATTGATATTTTACATAAACTTTCTTCATAGACTTGTTGCCTTGTCAAAATATGATCATACGAATTCCACGTTAAAAATTCCATTTATGATAAAATGTTTCCTTATATTTTTTTAAAGTGGAAAATTCTCCCTGAAGTGTTTATCATCTCTAATTTCATTGCAGCAGCCTCAGTACCCGGATTTTTGAAGATAAAATCTTTTAGAATAAGTTAGAAAAACGGTCATGACCCATTAAAACTTGATTTAAATCTATGTCACGATATGTTGTCTTTTTTACTTCTTCCAGTGGCATATAGTTTTTATTTTTGTTCAACTTCTTCTATTTTTCTTTCCATAATTTCTAGGTGTAATTCTTCATAAGTGTCATGGTCTTCCTCTTCAATCTCTCCGGCTTAATGATTTCAGTAGCATTTTGTGTAATAACCGCTTTGGCCAATGTGTCAGCCCTGACATTTCCAATAAAATATGCATGTACGTTTACTCAATTCAGATTAATTATATGCCTCCCATAATTTCAAAATAATGCTTTTTTATATCTAATATCAGTTTATTCATCTGATCCGGGTAAGAAAGTGTCCGTAAAGTTAATAAACTATCCGTATATTTATATATATACACGGATATATAATCAACACACACACACACACACACACACATGTTGATTGTACTTTAATACATTAAAGAAGAATCTTTTTATCTACTTTAAAGCAAAATAAATAGCAGTAGCCTCCGTTTGTATCGAATAATATTTATTCATATTTCTCACAGTCTGTCTCAGTTCCATAATAAAAAATCTGTAAAATCAAAGGCGATGTTCTCCCCGACACCTGTTCCATCAGCATAAAAATCATATTACCTACCTGGGGAGGATTTCTATAATATATATTAGATTTGCTCTGTGCAAGGTGAATTTTATTAATACACAGAGGACAACACATTTTCCATCGTATTGTTTAAATTTAAGTTTGCCTGTTATAAATTCGTAATAAAGTTAATATTGTTCTGAAAGAGAGGGCACACTGTCCAGTGTGCATATTTCTTCCGTGGAGACTGTTCTGAAATATCTGGAGAACATCAATAGTCAACTGGATGGAAAGTATCCAGTTTCATTCTCAGACGCAAAAGATCCGCTGTGTGGCAACTACATGTGCCTCCGTCGTACGTAATTGTTGCAATGAAAGCAGTTTCATATGCAGCTCTCTGGATGGCATGCCCGATCGAAATCTTTCTTGAAAATATCCTTCCATTTTTTGTCAAAATTCTCGCACTCTTCTTATGAATTTCCTTAAAATGTGATATAAATTTGAGAAGGCTATCAATTATAAAGCATTTCATTTCTTTCTTGAAACTTATTCTTTGGCCCTTTTGTTTTAACTGAGGATTTCTTGTATAGTGACCACCCCACGGGGAAAAATACATCATTTATATTAGTATTAAGTGTTCTTTGATCTTCCAATCCAAAAGGCTTGTGTTAAATGCCATAAACAGTTGTCATTCTATAGTTTCGAGAGATTTCCTTTAATTAATACTTGGCATTTCTTAGTGATGTTTTAACCGATTTCCTAGATGAGATATCCTTAGTGACTTGTGATTCCAGCATGATGAATCAGGCGTATTTCAGCGCTCCTGTACGTAACTGACTGGATATAGAATACCCAGGCCGCTAGATTGACCTTGAGAGTCCGGTTTTATGGCCGCTACGATCGCCAGATGTGACACCTTTTAAATTTCTTTGGTTCCATCTGAAATAATTGGTCTATCGTGATCGAGTTACTTAGTTGTTGAAGTGAGTTAGTTGCTCGTCTTCATAAAACCCCACTTAGACACCCCACTGCTGCAGCGTCTGCGTGCTTCAATATGTATGGTGGACATTTTAAGCGTCTTACTCCGTAAACATATGCAAATATCGGTGCTTATGTTTCCAATAGTTTTTTCTTGCACCGCATATGACGTCATATTTTTCTTTTACACCTTTTTCAAAAATTATGGGTCTTACAGGTCTTTTGTCATTTTTTATGCATTCCAAGCGAGAAATCTGGCTGTTTGGAGTTTGGGCAGTCTTTATGGGACACCCTGTAAATTTTGCAGTCTACAGAATATAGTTCTTAGAATATAATGGTGATTCTTAAAAATTCTTTTGTTAAACATTTAATGAGTTAAACCGAATTTCAGAATAGAGATCTGATTTATTACGAAGAGAATTTCGTGTCTTTATCTCTATTAAACGATTTATCTGAATACCAGTCAAATGGATAATTAGTATTACTGTTTATACGATCAAAAACTATAGTTTTCGTACTTCCCTTTCTATCCAGGAAACATTTAGTTTCCTTTACATACTAATCTTAGTGTTTTATGTTTTGGAAAAGTTTCGTCGATGCATTTTTATTTAAATTATTACAAAACATAAGCAATAGAGGCGTAAATAATATCAATAATTTTTATTAGAAGTTGGAATTTGTCGTTAGTAACCAAAATAATACAGAATAAGCCAAGTACTGCTTCAAATACTTGTTGTTATTGTGTAAAATCACAGTTACAACATCTCACTGCTAAAATGCTATACAAGAAATATGTTAATAGATACTGAGAGGTCTGCCGCAAAGCTTTTCCAAAGTTCTCTCACCAGTACCTATAAAAATGAGCACTTACTATTTAGTTTATTCCTTGGTTACCTTGCATCTCCAAATAACAGTCAGCAAGGATATTGCTGAAACACTGATCTATGCTCAGGGATGCTGAATTCATTGTTTAGTTGAATAAACAGCAATATATTCAATTGAGATCATTTCATTTCTCTATCTCAGGTTTTTTGTTTAATCATTTAAAACTCAACATTTCTATAACTTAAAATCAGAAGAGATGGAATAGAATAGAATTTAAGAGAAATTTCTTAGAAAATTTAGAAATTTAGAAGATAATTACTAATAAAGTTTTTTTATGCTGCGGAAATATAGCTTATTACCTTATAAAAGGTTTTCGCCTGATCATATTATCTTGAGTGTCTACTGAATAAGTACCATAGCAAAAGATCAAATAATTTAAATTTAGAGTTTTAGTTTGGGGTTTGAAAAGGAACTGCTTAAAATTCAAAAGGTTTTGCTTATAACTTAACAGAAACTCTGATTTTTTAGAGTTTTTTAACAAATGTTTAGTTTCTTTCCTTCTCAAATTCGTATTATTTCTTCAATTTAATTATACAGCTAGCATTGTAATTATTCGTTCATCCGAAGTTCTGAAAGCTAACTTTTCAATCGCTGGAACACTGGATCTAAATCACTCATTCATTTGAACGTACAAGCATGAATGTTGTGTACTAATTTATAATTTTATTTCACAATATTTGGCGTATTTGGCAATATCTGAAATCTTTTATAGGGAATAGACGTTTTCTTGGAAAAATGGCTATACGTAATCTCCCTTTTATTGCGATTGGAAAGAGTTTAAGAAAGGATTTCAATAGATCATTTGAAGTCAGAAGGTTATAGCATTTTTATCATTTTTGCAATGAACTGATTTTCAATTTTATTGAAAAATGTATGTTAAGATTTTACCCTAGGCACCAGAGAAGAAATTATCTCATTTCTTTCTCAGTGATATGGAATTAAAGAGTTTCAACTTTTATTTAATTTAATTAGCATTATGAATTTGGTGGATTTTTGTAATTAAGTTTAATTGCAACCACCACTTTCTAGATTTCAGACCTAAATGAAGTTACATTTTAATATTTAGTTCGGCACCAATTATTCAGATATTTAACAGGAAAACCTAAATTATTATGTTCAAATTTAATTAATTAATTATTTTTTACTCTTAATTTTTAATTACTTATTTTTACATTTCATTTTTAATCAACTAATTAATTTTTTAGGACAGTAACTTGATATTGCAAACTAACATATTCTCATTAATTAATAGGATTGTTATGCTTCTTAATTTCATTTACATAGCTTAATCTGTCTGCAGAATCAGATGTAGTAAAAAATTAGAAAGCACAAAATATATTTAACTAAATGGCCTAACTTTTTTTATCAAAATAAAAATAAACTTCGCTATCTAGTTACTATAAATAACATGAACATTCAAAATGTTTTACATTTAACCACGTTAAGTTGCAGTTATGGTAGATTATATTTATGGACATTGTCGCATTCTGAGTTTTCATAAATGGTATGCTGCTTAATAACAAACATCTAAAAATTGTATTAATGGACATAAACTAGCATTATATGTAACCGAAAGGCGGCTATAACGTTTGAGCATTAACTTTGTTCTATTGAAGTAACTAAATGCTCACAATATAAATTTAAAATCCACAATTTTAAGGTTCTAATTTGAGGTATTTTTATTTCAGGCTTACAAAAAATTCATATCGCAGAGTCATAAGTCAGTTTCGCTTGTTATATGCAGATATATGTAATTAATTAAGCAATTTCTGATTCGTTTCGGCGCAGATAAAAATTGACTCTGATAGGGCTGATACTGATATCAGTAAAGCCAGTGAATCAATCTTTTAGTCTTAGTTTACAAATATTATACAAGGTATAAAATCATATACACTGCAAGTATAAATTTATATACAAGGTATAAATTCATATAGACTGCAAGGTATAAATTTATATACAAGGTATAAATTCATTTACATATACATTCGATATACAAGGTATAAATTCACGTACACTGCACAATAAAAATAAATAAATGAATAAAAAATAAAAAAGGAGGGACAGTTATATAGCTCCCGTTCTACTGCGCCAATTGACGAAATTCAAATTGCGTTTTTCATGTCTCGAAAGCCCAACTTGGGATATATATTAGATTTATATATCGCATTAATCTAACATAGGTATTTTGACACAAAATCGGACGTTTTCTGAAATGACATGCCATTTTTTTTCCATATTTCGATTCTACGACTCAAATTATGCCTAAATATTACATTTTGCAAAATTTGGTGTGAAATTCAAAAAATTATCTTGGCGTATTTTTTTCAGTTTGCGCCAAGAATAATTTATTTTGCGAACTTCTTAATTTATAACAACCTAGTTTTCCTTTCCTTTTTTGCATTGCTAACGAGAGGAAAAAAGTCACCATTCATATTTTAAAATAATTTTAACGATCTTAAACCGCATTTGACTTTATTATAAAAAAAAGATGCCAAATTTCAAAACGAGTCAATATGTAATTTCATGTATATCTTATAATATATTGAATAAAAAACTATTTTTTTGCAAGTGTGCCCAGAAATACACCTACTTTAAGAGGCTGTTAAAAATTTTATAGGTTATAATACAAAAATTTTGTCGAAAAATTTACAAAAAATATTTGAAAATATAAATTTAAAAAATAAATCGTAAAAAAATTATATTTGAATCAAGCCTAAATTTCGATTCTAGAAGAAGAAATCAAATAAGTTTAAGAAAAAAAAGAGATATCGGTAAATAGATATCACATACAATGAACTTTGAGGAGCTAAAACTTTGAGAGCTAATTTTTTAAAAACTACTCGTGCGAGTTTTACAAAACTTGGCAGTTTGGCATACTTTGAGTCGTAGAATCGAAATTTGAAAAACAAAACTGGCATGTCATTTCAGAAGAAGTCCGATTTTGTGTAAGAATACCTATGTTAGAATAATGCTATACGTATGTCTAATATATATCCTGAGTCGCGTTGTCGAGACATGAAAAACGCAAGTTGAATTTCGTCAACCGGCCCAGTAGATATAGAACTGTAAATTTGTTTTGTTTTTGCGCAGTGTACAAGTTTAATTTCTCTCTTCAAGGAAAAGTAGAGAGCATTGAACTCAAAATAACTTACAGAATTAAAACCAGTCGCATGTTAGTGTTTCAGTTTCCTTAGCAAAATTTTAGGAAGGACTTAGGGACGAAATTTATCTGTACTCAGAAAGCTCACAATGCCGAATTCATTTATGAGCTGATGAGAACATAGAGTTATTTTAGGAAAAAAACTATTTTTTTGTGCATTCCTGACTGTGTTTCTTAACTGAAATAAAATGAGAAATCATCGTTTACTTTTTTATTTTGAAGTGGAATTAATAGGATTATTCTAAACAATAAAAAAGTAGCTATTCTAAACTGAGCTCACGTTTTCTTTTGTTATGTAAACTTATTTTGTAAACTTGTTATTTTATATAATTTTACCTATTTGTGAACAAAGACTGATCAGGCCTTCTAAACGGCAGCTCCTTTTTATGAAGTAATGTATATTCTTTATTAGTCGATTTAATTAGCACAGTTTTACGAAGTTTCACTGACATTTGCATTTACTTATTTAACTGAAGATCACTTCTTCATCATTCATACATGAAAAGTTCTAAACTTATTCTAAAGTTAGCAATACTGGAGCTCTTTGGTGAGCTGCCAGGAATGATGAACAAAAATAAGTTAATAATAATAAAAAAAATCTGAAAGCTTTGAGATTTTACATTACGCCCAAAGGGACGTTTTCTGGGTTACCTTTATTTATTAAATATCATGTTCATCGTATTACCATAAAATTCAATTCAAGATCAATAGCAAAAAATAATTTTAAAATGAGCATATCTTTAGAATTTCCTATACTGTCTCACGTGCTGGAGAGAAAGATGTTTTTTTCTATATAACATTGCCATTGCTCTCTTTGAAATTCTCGAGTTTGTTAATAAAAAATTCGTTAAAGCTTTACAAAATATGAAATCGATAATAAAACAAAATCCGAATTTCAAATTTCGGCTTCCAGATGCCCATATTCTGGTGGAAATGTTCAATATTCAAAATTTGATGGCTCTAGGTATCGTTGTTTTATCACAATGCGAGAAACATACATACATTTATGCAGATTCTTTATTACTTAATTTTTAAAAATTTAATACAGGGCTGTAATATTTGGTGGCAACAACTTGAAAAGTAAAACAAGGCATTCAACGCAAAATGCCGAAATGGAATAAGTTGTCCTTCTGGGCAAATTGCCTCTTTTTACTAATAAAAAATAAATAATGAGTAATTAAAATAAAGTAAAATATAAAAGGAAAAGATAAAAATGTAAATAAATTAAGTTAAATTAATGATGCATAAATAAATAATACATTAAAATATAAATATTAAACAAAATTGATAAAATTAATAATAATTGAAAAATTGAATAATTGAAATGAAAAAAATCACAGATATTAAATGAAATACTACAACAAAATGAAAGGTGAATAAATTAATAATAAACAGAATTCTAGAGTAAAAAAAAAGGTAAATATTTGGATCAGTAGTTCATATAAAATTGCATTTTTACTTTATTCATTTGAAGCATCTTTGTCCACATCTTACCTATAAAAATTGATAGAATCCTAATAGGATGTCGTGAAGAATTTTCCTCCTGAGTTACTCAAGTTTTCCTCTTTTGTTCTTCTTAGGGATATTGGGGTGGTCACTGAGTGACTAATATCAGCATGAGTTCTTCTAACTGCTGAATAACATGTCGCATTAATAACAGAATTTTCTGTTTATATTGAAATTCAATTAGACAATAACAGAAGTACCGCAGATTGTTTTATTTAGAGCTTTGGTTGAAATTATTTCACTCTAAAGTTGAGAAATACAGAAACTAGGCTCCGGCTGAATTTAAGTCACTGGTTAGAGCGAAACTTTTCATGTCTTAAAATGCATATTGATTGAAATTCCTGAATTCGTTCTTAGTCCTGGCTCTTCTTACTTTATGTTATTTAAACATTTCCTGATTTTAATCTTTATCTTAGTTCACCTTTTAAAGTTTATATGGTATTTCTCCCGCCTTCTTTGCATGCCTTCGTGGTGTAGTGGTCAGCACGCTCGACGCGTAACCGAGAGGTCCGTGGTTCGATTCCTGGCGAATTCTTTACTCATTTTTCAACTCTCCTGCTTCTAAATAACCTAGTGACTCCACAACTGGCGCCCGAGCTAAAAAGGTGGTGGCAGTGATGATTCTCCACCACCGGGATTTGGCTATTGGGTCCCCTGAACCCCAATCGCCCTTTAAAAGGTGAAGTATATAAGATATTTATCCCGCCTTCTTCGCATGCCTTCGTGGTGTAGTAGTCAGTACGCTCGACGCCTAACCGAGAGGTCCGTGGCTCGATTCCGGGCGAAGGCGTTGCTCATTTTCCATGTCTCCTGCTTCGAAACCTAATGTCTCTATAAGTTAACCATTTAAAATTAATTATCCTTGCAATACAAAAAAAATAAGAATCTAAACTTCTGTTGAATAAAGTCTTTTAAAAATGCCTGTATTTTATTTTCAGGTATTCTTCATGTTCCTAGAAAAGGTACTCCTCTTCATTTTAAGGTTTGATAAATAACCATATTGAACTTTAAAAAACGCCCAGAAATAAAAAGAAGTCAACCTTAACTAAATATACTTTGCAGTGTAAACTTCGAAGCAGAAAAGAATGCACCTTTGTCTTAACTTAAAAAAATAGAAAAATAATTGCGCTAAATTCAACAGCAAATAACTGACACTCTCTTTCCGTTCCATACGGTAACAACACTACCCCATGCAATTATACGAAATCCATCCAATCTGGCATATTGTGGTAGGAGAAGTAAGGAAGGAAGAAGTTAGCTTCACTCCCCCCCTCCCCGAGTAAAACACTTCGACTACTGATGTTGTAAAAGTAATAACTTTTGTTTCAAAATTTTTAATTTACAGATCTGCTATTGATCGCATGCTTTAAGATAGTGGCTCTCAAACCTTTTTGCCCCATGCAACCCTTTTTCCACTGACAAACGATCAATCTCCCCTCCTTTCTAAAACTCGAAAAATACATATAAAATTTTTAATGTGTTTCGTAAATTAAATAAAAGAAGAAAAATATTGATAAATACCAAAACTTGAGTAAAAGTGGCTTTTATATTCATGAACTAAAGCTAAACACGTGACAGGTAAACAAAGGGCGAACGCTTTACTTCCTGGCTGAGAACGATCTCTAAGATGACGCCATTGTTTGTGGCATGATTTATATTCGTGGTTTAGCTCACAGTATAATATTTAGAGCTGAACCGAAAGATCGACTGATCGGAGTTAATTTAATAAGCTTAATATAATAGTAAATATATACGTATATATGATGTGTGATTATTTTCGTTTTCTTCTCCTTTAGCCTGTGATATGAACGTTCACAAACGATGCCAAGAGAGCGTTCCTAATCTTTGTGGTTGTGATCATACAGAAAGGAGAGGGAGGATAGAGCTCAAAGTTTCGGCTATCAATAACAAACTTGTAGTTGAAGGTGAGAAATTTTACTATTATTAAACGAAAGTGGAGGAAATTACGTGTAGCAGGAAGGATGTCAATAGGACTAGCCTTAAAAATAATTTGATATTCAATCTTCTCTTTAAACTATGAGATGTTTTATATGTTTATCGTATTGTCTTGTGAACGTTATCAAAAGCAACTTTTTAAAACAACTAATTCGCCTGAGCTGTTTGTAATACTGAGCAAATACTCATAGTTGTAATGTTTGCCTCTGTTTTCTCTTATACAGTGTACTTTTAGTTATAATTTTAACTTGTGTTCTTATATTTCAACCGGTGTCGTTTGCAATATGAGATGATGCTTTTGCTTTAAAATACCCTTATGAAAATATATTCGCTTATAGACGAAGTCAAATTTAAAAAAAAGTCAAGGTAATTTCATAGCTCATTCTTCAGTTGTAAAGAAACATATTTACAGTAGGACCTCGCAGAACTAATGCTTCGCGTTAAGGTCTCGTGTCAAAAATATTCTTCGTAAAGAATCCCGTGTTATTAACCGCACTTATGACAAAACCACGGTGTTCTTAAAAAAGATGCCTAACAGAAGTTGCATAAGAAGAGAAGAAAACATTTTGCCTGGGCACAGTACTTTGAATGCCTGACTGCTGATAGTAGTCATTGAGTGACTGTGCTCAAGACGATTAGCGAATAGAGGCGTTACTTGCTAGCTAACTGGAGACATACTGGTGCATTTTCCACTTCTACCTCTAACCCACATTTTGCAGCTACTGTAAGTAAAAATCTGAAAAATCCCTTACTAGTTTATCAATCAGAAAATTCCAGAGTTTTTAAAACAAAAGCTTTATGAAAGCAGAGCTTTTTCTTCTGTGGAAGTTGAATCGAAGAGCATGGATCATTCAGTCATTCAACCAATCTAAAAACATGGATAGTGTACATCTTCGTTGGCATTCTGTGTAAAACAATTATTTAGTAAAACTTTCACTGAAAACTGTGCTGTGGTTTAACAATGCTTCGGTCACCTGAAAGACCTGAAAAAGCAACTGGAGTTTACTTAAGATCCAGTACAAATTAACTAAAAAACACTTCAGCTAGTGGAAGATCTGAACACATGACTGAAACTTATAGAAACTGTTCCTAAGAGCTCTTTTTAGGTAAATTTGCAACTGGTTTTGCTCTGTACGCGTGTAAGGCTAACTTGTAGATGAATGCAACGCTGTAGACATCCATCCAAAACGTTAGAGGTTAAAGAGGAGGATCTAGAGGGGATGTGGAAACACACCAGAATGCGTATCTCTGAAGCCCATTTTCGGCAGGAACTTATCAGAGGGAAATTTCTTCAGGGTAGATGGAGAACGCCGGGGAACAAATGCCTGTTGAAACTACCAAAGGTATTCTGAATGAAGTGGGGAGATGTAGGGGGCCAAATTCAAGAAATGGCATCCCAACTAAGTTGAGGTATATAGAATGACAGTTCTGGTCAGGAAGACTGCTATATCTTCTTACAACCTTGAACAGTTAAAAATGCAGCTGTGCAAGAATGGCAGTTGAGTCCTCCACCTTTAGCGTAAAACTGGAAAGTCTGAGCTAAAATTGTGATACTGCGTGTATAAATAATGTTGGTTAATATTGTTATGTGCTAATTTGTCACGTCACCAGATGTTAAGTACTAAATGTTAAATACTAACTGTTACAATAATTTGTCTACAATAATATCAAAACCATAATTCATTGCGTTGTGTATTACTAACCCGAACAACCCCTAAGACCAAGCAGGAGTACTGGTGTTAAAAACATTCACACAAGTCATCATAAGAAAAACTCTGAATCAAATATATATATATAACCAAGGATATTTATTGCAGCATTAAAGGAAGACACTCAATCTTTCAACTTAAATTTCTAGATCTATGGTGTGTTCAAGTGACAACTATTTAAAATAATGCATTTAGAATTATAATATATATATTGTTAATTTCAAATATGCACCGAGATGAATTAATCAAAAATTTACACCGTAAAAATTAATATTAAATTTTCATATGCAGTTATCAAACTCTGCTGGCCAGCATAAAAAT
>KK119412.1:0-62771 GCA_000611955.2 Stegodyphus mimosarum
GAACGGGTTAATAGAAATGTAGTGAAAATAATTCGAAGTTATGTGAAAAATTATCACTCTACCTGGGATAAATGAATTTGCATTTGCCCTTAGGACCGCCAAACACGATACTACACAAAAAACACCCACTGAACTGTTTCTCGGAAGAAAAATTTTAACTTCCTTAGATAAGCTTTTCTTTGTCCAGGAAAGGGCAGAAGAATTTAAAATAAGTGATATACAAAAGTTGATACGGGAAGCGACGGGAAATATAGAAATGGCCCAGAGAAAACAAAAATTATATTATGACGAAAAAAGAAGAGGGGTCAAGTACAATGTGGGAGATGAAGTTCTGAAAATAAAACATAACTTGTCAAATGCCCCAGAAGAAAAGGTGGGGAAATTCTTTCCGCCTTTTGAAGGCCCTTTCATAATTGAAAAAATTACAAAGGCAGTGGTTATATTAAAAAGAAATGATGGACACACAACGGCGAATGTGGATCAAATAAAACCGTTCTATAATCGCAGCAAAATGACTGTATTTAAAGATTTTTTTCAGGATCCGAGGCAATCGACTAGCCAGGAAGATGTACTTCAGCGAAAACAGCAGAAACCAGCTACAACGGCATCGAAAAGTCAGAAAAAGAAAGCTCCCCCTCAACAAAGTAGTAGTAAGAACCAAAAATGTGGATTCAAAAGAAAGTCTCACGATGCAGGTGAGCAGACCTACGAACGGACCTACGAGCAAACCAAGAGACGAAAGCAGAATGGGCAAGGAAAGCCCAATGTATCCAAAAGAACTGCGGAATCATCGGACAGGTGCCTGAGAAGCAAACAGCGTCGATTGCAGCCTGAGAATCAACGTCCCGAATACAGCAGGAACCAGGAGCAGCAACGAACAAGGGCCCAAGAGCGAAGGGCCCAGTCCACCAAACGCCCAGCAGAACAACCTCCTCCTCAGAGCAAATACGCTAGGATACAACGACGGAATTGTAAAAGGAAAAGAGATGAGCAAGCTTCCAAGGACCAACAACCAAAGTCAAGGAGACTGGCCCAAGCTGCAACTTATTCTTTCAAGGATTGGGCCAAGAAAAGGATGGATGACTACAACAAGATAAGTAGCATTTCTTATTCAAAAGTTTAGTTAATTTTCGAGTGTACTGCAAGTTGCAGGGTCGATTTTACCTCAAGCGAGGTTGAGTTTTACGCCAAGTGGGCGATAAGTTCTCATCTTGAAAGAAAAATGTTTTTTTTTAAAAAAATTTTAATTCTGCAAAGACTTAAAATTACTTAATGTTTGTAAAGTAGATTCTTAAGCATTGTAAATAGATTAATTTTGTAAAAGCAATGAATTGCTGAAAAGAAAAATGTTAACTAAATGATTTTGTATGACGCTTTGTCGAAAGACTTGTAAAATGTCTAGAATGAAAAATCGGAAAATTGAAGAACACGATTTAGTCTATGGACTATTATTTCAGTGTAATGTGATATTTCAGGAAAGTACCTTGAGAAAGGAATAGGAAGCACTTGCTGTAAGCTTAGAAATTTAACCTACATTTGTATTTCATGACTGCTATGAAATTGTTAAAGTGTTATAAAATGTAACAAATAATATTATGCTAGCAATGCACGTTAAGTGCAATATCAATGTGAATTATATGTGCAAACTGCGAATTGTATGCATGAAAAGTTAAAGTTTGAGTAATTTTAGAATGCAAGTGTTAAATAGGCTCTCCACCAAATACACTTAAAGTGTTAGACATAAAGCTAGTGAGAACCTCAGGTTTAGCTGGTTATAGGGCGTCTTTTGAGGTCTCGTATGTCAAGTTCTAACTAATGTTAGTCGATCGTAGGTGGAAGATTTGAACACCCCCGAACACAGAAAACCCGCAATGGCGGTTTGCTTTGCATCCAACACCGGTGAGAGAGCATTGGGGGAAGAATTTAATTGTGCTTGAATGATAATGTGTGTGTGCGAATTTACACGGGTAAGAATAAAGAATTGTACCTAGAAATTTACTGTTATTATGTTGTACTAAAATTCCTTTCCTTCCAGATTTTGCTGGAAGGAGTAAGACTTAGATGAATAAAAATATAGAAGATTTTGTGTCAAGCAAGATTCGTCTGTAAAAAAACAGTTTTCACAAACAGATATTGCCTTGTAAGAGTTGGCCTAAATTTAGAAGAGTTAAATTTTGACTATTTGTTTAGAATTGCGAGTTTCAACATGGTCCGTTTGGACCACAGTAGTTTAACTACCGCAATTCTGGCGGGAAGTATGTAAGGTTTTAGTTAAACTAACCAAGTTTTATTTTAATTTAAATCTGTCTATCTCCTCTCTGTTTCAACTTCCCGTCAGAAGAAGCACGCGTTTTCAGCTTATGCTAATTTTGAAGTACAGCCAAGTACTATTTAAACCAGAGGTAGAAATTTCTTAGTGTGAGAGAGCTTTAGTCTCAAATCACGGTCACTCTGCTCGACGTTCGCCTGACCAGCTAGTAGCTAAAATTATAAGCCATAGCGCTTACTACGTGATTTCATATTGAAATAAATTGAAGTGCACTAGTATTGGTATATCTTGCTACGCACCCTTTTAGTTAGAGGCCAAACTCCGCGAATTGCTATGCGAGCAAAGTTTAATTACATTTCTATTTAGGTTTAGAGATTTATTTAAATTTATTTGATTTGTTAAGTTAGGCCCAAGTGTGGTCTTTTACTTTCTGTATCCCTCCCGAGTTGGGAAGTGTGTAAATAATAGTAATTTAATAAAAGAGGATTTTAAATCCCTTTCAAGTGCAGTTATTCTCCAACACAGTATCTACATCAGAACAAAGCCAACATCTTTCAGCTCACTGTTCCAGTTCAGGACTTGAGAAGAAGAACCCTTGTAAGTACTTCACCATGTTTTCTAAAACTATGCACAGAATACTCAGTCCTGACATACTTACCCCTCTTTCCTTCTTTATTGAACAGATTTACTACTCATCACAGTTGGCGAAAATCGCCTTTCATTATTCATAATTTTACACAAGAGTAAAAAGGTCTGTCTTAACACTTCCGATTCATCAAGCGCTCTCCTTCCCCCCATGGCACCAGTTCGTCCGTCTCTTTAGCATAAACATAAACATTTTATTTGTGGACGACTAATGCCATCTATTGGGGAAAAGTTGAGCCGAACACGTAAATGTAATAGCTGGGTCACCCCCCTCCTTCCACTTCCATCCATCCTTCACTTATCATGATCTTTCACTGTCATGTGCCTTTTGGCAAAGTCATCAGGAGCCGATAACGCTCCATTAACTAGCGGCACTTCGGCTATATCTATATGGACTGGACAGGAATTCTTTCCCGTCTTACAGTGTCAGATGAATCGCTTGCTCCGCAGATCTGGTCTTGTCGTATCTCTTGCGATGTCCTAAGCCTCCTTTTCTTTTCTTCTTCTGCCTCCGTTTTCTCTTCCGAGATTCACCCACGTCCGGATTCTATTATGTCATGTGCCCTAGGGCTTTATTTCAAGAACCGGCATCGCTGCCTAGGCAGTAGCCCGGTATAGCAGATATCCAGGTCAATTGTAAAACGTCTGCAAAAACTTGCGAATTTCGACCCAAGGATAAGATAATGCCGTCAAAGAAGAGTACTCAGTCGACTGTTTGTAAATCATCTGACAAGCCCCGTCGAAAGAGCCAATAACTTCTAATAGAATTCCTACTGGACGGAAATCCTACTCTTATGCTGTTTCTTGTGGCGCAAAAGATTTCAATACAGATGAAAATCTCATGAAGCTTATCCGCAAATTCATGGAATTTGCCTAAACATGCAAAAAGCTGCAGTCTCCCCAAGAAAAAGTTCTACTTGCTCTGGGAATTGTCGAAGATATGATCAAGATGGACTTCTAATTGCTCATCTTATTGCACTATGATTTACTAAAATTTTCCTTTTAGTTACTGCGGGTTCCGATAGATGGTGCCACCTCACAGACCTGTCTTTTGGTTTTTGCATCTACTGTAGTTGTTATGACTATTCTGCTTGTTATGGGCCTATGCGACCTGTCGCCTCTGGAACATCTTACTTACTACCTCAATCGTCCTTTTCCCCTGTTACGACTTCTCACTGTCATGTGCCTATTGGCAAAGTTATCAGGAGCCGATAACGCCGCATTTACTAGCGGCACTTTGGCTATATGTATATGGATCGGATCGAATTGGATTCTTTCCCGTCTTTCACATGTCAGGAACATTATGCGTTTACTCGATCAGTCTTGCATTTTTTCATTTGCAACTTTTCTCTGGACTACTTCTCTACTGACGCTGGGTCACCCCCCCTCCTTCCACTTCCATCCATCCTTCACTTATCAAGACTTTCTACTGTCATGTGCCTTTTGACAAAGTCATCAGGAGCCGATAACGCCGCATTTACTAGCGGCACTTCGGCTATATTTATATGGACTGGACTGGACATTATTTCCCTTTCTAGATATTTTATTCTCCTGATGAGGAGGGATCTGTAGCTGCCCTCGAAATCGACTGAGTGTTTTTTAGTAAATGTACGCCAAATACAAGGTTGTTTCAGCGAATTTGAATGCGTGTGTTTGTTTGCTTGCAGTGATTTGCCAATGCCACTGATTAAGTATTTCGGAGTACCTATGGTTGGTTCTAAACCATGTACACTGCGCAAAAAAAAGGGGGAGGGACAGTTCTATATCTCCCGTTATACTAGGTCGATTGACGAAATTCAAATTGCGTTCTTCATGTCTCGAAAGCGCGACTTCGGATATATATTAGATTTATATATAGCATTGTCCTAATATAGATATTTTGATACAAAATCAGACTTTTTCTGAACTAACATACCAAGTTTTTTACATATTTCGATTCTACGACTCAAATTATGCCCAGATATTATTTTTTTTTAATTTAGAGGAAAATTAACAGAGAAATTCAAAACTTGACAAATTTTTTTCAGTTTGCACCAGGAATACTTCACTTGGCGAACTTCTTAATACATGGCAACCAATTTTCCTATCCCTTCCATTGTGCAGGACTGGAAAAAAAGTCACGTCTTTCCTACCTTTTTACATTGTACATGAATGGAAAAAAAAGTCACATTGTTCCTTTCAAATAATTTTAGCAAAGTGCGTAAACCGCGTTAGATGTTATTATCGCTTTCAACAAATATGCCAAATTTCAAAACGCGCCAGCATATAAATTCACGTATATCTTCGAAAATTTTGAATCAAAAGCTCTAATTTTTTGCAGGTATGCTTATAAATACATCTACTTTAAGTTGGTGGTAAAACTTTTATAGGTTATAATTCAAAATTTTTTTCCAAAAATTTATAAAAAATTATTTTAAAATACAAATTTTAAAAATAAATCATAAAAAATGGGCTACTTTTTATTTGAAATGAGCCTAAATTTCGAACTGTGAAAGAAGGAATCAAGTAAGTGTAATAAAAAGAGAGATATTAATAAATACCTACCGAATCGAATTAACATTTAGGAGCTAAAATTTTGAAAGCTCATTTTTTGAAAACTACTCGTGCAATTTTTACAAGACCTGGCAGTTAGGCATAATTTGAGTCGTATAATCGAAATATGAAAAAAAAGTGGCATGTCATTTCAGAAAAAGTTCGATTTTGTGTCAAAACTCCTATACTAGAACAATGCTATATATAAATCTAATACATATCCTAAATCGCGCTTTCGGGACATGGGAAACGCAATTTGAATTTCATCAATCGGCTAAGTAGAACGGGAGATATAGAACTGTCTTTTTGGGGGGGCAGTGTAGCTCCACAGCATAAAAATATCTAAGTAGTGAGCAAAAATAGGAAAATTGCATAAATAGTTAGTTTGATGCAAGCTAGAGGGAGCCACATTAGCTCGAGAGATTTTAGGTACAGGAAAAATACGTCTCTATTTTTTTCTGGTTTTTATAAGTTTTTGTTTTTTTGTAAAAAATTTTTTGGTATAAAGAGGAAAGATTTTTACGGATTAAGGCATTGGATATGAATCAGAATCAGAATGTAATAGAGGAAATATCCAAGGCAGAAATTAATTCTGCAAGCATGATGTGGTTTTTAAGCGAATAGATTGATTCGTTTGAAAAAACAGTGCAAAGAAGGATGCATTGTTTTAACCTCCGATTAGGAAATTCGTCAAGTGCGTAGAAAAGGGATTGACTACTACAAGTTTTATATCTTCGGAAAAAATTCAAGGGGAAAGTTTTGATACAAGAATTGGAATTCTGCATCAAGTGTTTATATAAGAAACAGGAGGTTAATTTTATGAAGTTTGAAAATTTGATTCATAACAACATTCAGCGATGAAAACAGAAAAGAAACACCGTCAAGTGAAACATAAAATTAACTAACACAACGCACTTGAGTTTAGCTTAGATTTAGTAACGAATCGATTTCGAAGGCTACCATGTACAGGTCCCTGTTCGTCAGGAGCAAAGAAATCTGCAAGATCGGAAACCAGTACCAGTGGTGAAGTATCCCTCGAATTATCACCTGAGTTGAAATACTGCTTAAATACCGCATGATTTTGGTAGATCTTGTTTGGATGCCGTCCGTGAGAACGGTAACGTTGAGTCGAGGAAAAGGAGGTAACAGTTTGTTACTGTTTCCTTTCGCACTAAAATAAATTATTACCTTAGCGTACATGGACTCTAGAGATTAATAAATATATTCTCAAGTTTGGATCTTTAATAAAAAAAAATCGGTCATGTAAATAACAAAATATTCTTTTAATAAACCTACACGTACACTGCAGAAAAAAAAAGTGAGACAGTTCTAAAGCTCCCGTTCTACTGGGCCGATTGACAAAATTCAAATTGCCATTTTCATGTCTCGAAACAACAACTTGAAATATATTGTTGCGTTTTACGGGTTCGTGGATTTGAGAGTATCGGATGAAAATACGATGCAGAACAATAAAAAGCACAATTTATTTACAAGAATCACTATTTACAGCACAGTTCCAAAATTACCTTTAAAAGCGTCGAAAATCTACAATAAATATGCTGAAGCAATCAGCAACACAGCTTCAGGCTGTAACTGTAAAGGTAGCTTCACGGCAACACTAAACTTCTAATAAACACAGTGGAACAATCAACAATACACTGTCAAGATATACTGTAAAGGTAGCTTCACGGCAAAGCACTATCTCGATCGCTTTCCTTTCACCAAAACTCTCGCGTAGCTTAGCACTCACAGTAAGCAGCTATTCTCACACTTCTCACAACTAATCACACTGCTGGCTCTCAGAAACGCAAGGGTTTATATAGCTTTTCCTTAGGTTCCACAGGTTTCGAGAAATATCTCGACAGGAAGTTATTCTAGAAGCTTCCCGATTGGACCATGGGATATCGCCGATTTGGTCGCCAAATGGGCGATAAAGTCCTACCATACACTATTTTATGGCAACCCTAGTGCTATGCCGGAAAGCTTACATACAGGCGCAACCGCCGAATTTTTCGCAACAATATATTAGATTTATATATAGTATTGTTCAAATATAGGTATTTTAACACAAAATCGAACTTTTTCTGAAATGACATATGCCAATTTTTTTTTCCATATTTCGATTCTACGACTCAGATTATGCCAAACTACTAAATTTTGTAAAAATCGCACGAGTAGTTTTTAAAAAATTAGCTCTGACTTTAGCTCCTCAATATTGATATATATTTATTAATATCTCTTTTTTTATTAAACTTACCTGATTCCTTATTTCACATTTCGAAATTAAGGTTCATTCCAAATAAAATTCGCCCATTTTTCATGATTTATTTTTTAAATTTGTATTCTTATATAATTTATAAATTTTTCGAAAAAAATTTTGAATTATAATCTATAAAATTTTTACCATCATCTTAAAGCAGATGTATTTCTACGCATACCTGCAAAAAATTAGTTTTTTTATTCAAAATTTCCCAAGATACACGTGAATTTATATATTTGCTCCCTTTGAAATTTGGCATATTTCTTAAAAGCGATAACAACGCAAATGTGGTTTACGCACTTTGTTATAATTATTTGAAAGTATGAACGATAACGTTTCTTCCTCTCTTCTGCAATGAAAAAAAAGAAAATGAAAATAAGTTGCTATAAATTAAGAAGTTCGAAAACTGAAAAAGATTACGCCAAGATAAAATTTTGAATTTCTCCGTAAATTTCGCACCAAATTTTACAAAATTTAATATTTAGGCATAATTTGAGTCATAGAATCGAAATGTGGAAAAAAATTGCCATGTCATTTCAGAAAAAGTCCGATTTTATGTCAAAATACCCATGTTAGAATAATGCTATATATAAATCTGATATTTATCCTAAGTCGCGCCTTCGAGACATGAAAAACGCAATTTGAATTTCGTCAATCGGCCCAGTAGAACGGTAGATATAGAAATGTTCCCCCTTTTTTTTCGCAGTGTACAAATTTTTGCAAATTCTGTATTTGTTATTTTATTACCACTTCCAAGAAACAAAAATTATTAAAGGCCTAAAAAACATTTAAGTAAATAAAATTAAATTAAAATATGGTCACCAAGTAATGATGACACACAAAATATAGCACAATATTGATACTAATGGAACAATTTGATTAAAGTAAATATTTATAATTATTTACTTTTTCCTAGGATTTAAACATATTTTAAATCCGTCCTAGAAATTACTTCTTATAAAGAATTTTTTTTAATAGGAAAATTGTCACCATAGCAACCGCTTGAAATTAAAATTGCGAAAATGATATTTTCGTTTAGTTAAATTTTAAAAACGATTTTTTAAATAAGCCTAAATTTAAATTATTGCTTTTATTATTACTGTTAGATAAAAACTATTAATACTTTAAGTATTTTTAGAATTCTTAATACGTTAATATTCCTACATTACTCTCCCAGCAATAACTGTATGAGTTACGTTCAACAATTTTAACTGGTAGGAGTTATTTCAGTTACTAAAATCTTAGTGGAATCTTTATTGTTCTGCCAAATCGAGACTGTTTAGGAGGTGCATTTTGTTCATTTACTTTCAGTGTATTCTCTTTAATATGGAGAAAATCTTCCTTTTCGTTTTCCAGGATAATTGCTGGATTTAATCTATAAATTGACTTTTTTCCTTATATTTCAATAGCGAAATATTTTGGTGTCCGTTAAGTCACCTTAAATGGTCCTTCCAAAGAGGTTCGAGTGATTTTCTTACTCTGTTTACTCTCAGAGATACGTGAGAGCGTGTTTTTTAAGTCCTTATGAACAAAAACATTTTGTGATGTGATAGCCTTGGTCTGATGAAATCCATCTGCTTTTGAAGATTATTAACGAATGCTTCTGGTGTCGTATGAATGGAACTTTCTGTAAAAAATTCACTAGATAGTTTTATAGGTTGTCCATAAACCATTTCTGTTATTGTATGATTAGAATGAGAGCGTGTTTTTGAGTCTTTATGAACGAACACATTTTGTGAAGTTTTGTGATGTGATGGTCTTTGTCTGATGAATTCCATCTGCTTTTTAAGATTATATACGAATGCTTCTGGTGTTGTATTAATGGAACTTTGTGAGAAATTCACCAGGTAGTTTTTTATATTGTCCATAAACCATTTCTGTTATTGTATGGTTAGAATTTTCTTGTACTGCAGTTCGTAATCCTTAAGAGGACAGTTGTTATGGGCTTTTAATGCTGCTTTGAGTGACCTGTGAAGTTGTTCTGTTTTGCCATTGCGCTGTGGACGGTAGGCTGTTGTTTGATTTAGCTTGATACCACAGATTCTTGACAAGTTCTTAAATATTTCGGACGAAAATTGTGCTTCATGGTCTGTTACTAATTTATAAGGTGTTCCAAATCTTGTAATCCAATTATTGTAGAAAGCTTTGGTGATTTCTGCCAATATATTATTTAACGGAATTACTTCAACCCAATTTGTAAATCTATGCAAGCCAGACAGTAAACATTTCCATTTGATGAGGTTAATGGCCCTATTATATCAATATCAATATTTTGAAATCTTTCAGTTGGTTCTTGATATTTTCCAAAAATTGAGTTTGTGTGGCAAGAAACTTTGTTTTTCTGACAGGAAATACGTACTCGAGCCCATCCTTTTATTTCGTTTTTTACGTTCGGCCAAATTAATTTTGAAGTTATAAGCTTTACGAATGCTTTTATTCCTCGTTGTGAAAAATCCGTGAAAGTGAATAAATATTTTAATTCGATATTTCATCGGTATATACGGCCTAATTATTGTGGTTGATATGTCACACCATAAATTTTTTCCTGGAGGTAACAGATACTGTTTAAATTTTAATGAAGTTGAATTTTGTAAATTTTTCAATTCTTCGTCGTCTGGCTGTCCGCCTATTTTATCATAATTAATTTCTGTTATTTCTTCTATTTTTGATAATGTGTCAGCTATTATAATATTTTCACCTTTAATATGCTTGATTTCTGTTGTGAATTGTGAAATATATTGTAATTGTCTGCATTGTCTGGTTTTTGTTGAAAGGCGTACAGCAGAGGTTTATGATTGATAAATATGGTAAAATTTCTTCCTTCTAAAAGGTGTCTGAAATGTTTTATAGACATGTAAATTCCAAGTAATTCACGATCATACATGCTATAATTTTTCTATGCAGTATTCAGTTTTTCAGAAAAGAATGCTATCGCTCTCCATCCATTTTTGTCGTAATTTTGTAAAACTGGTCCAATAGCCGAATCTGAAGCTCTGTAAAAAATGCTAGAGGTAATTCCAGATTCGGGTAGAATAGCAGTGCAGCTTTAGCAAGATCGTGCTTACACTTTGCAAATTGTTTTGATGCCTCTTTTGTCCACTGAATTTTTCTTTGAACCTTTCAGATAGTCATTTAAAATAGTTTGGGTTTTTGCAGCGTCTTTTAAGTAAAGACGATAAAAGTTGATCATGCCAAGAAATGTTAGTTCATGGACGTTTTGGGTGTTTTGTCATTCAATACAGCTTCTACTTTTTGAGGTAATGGATGAGAACCTTCGATTGTATCAAATACCCAAAAAATTCTACATTTTATTCCCCAAAAGTTGATTTTGATAAATTTATTCTTAAACCATACTTGTTTAGTCGTTCAGAAACTAGATTCAGATGATTTTATGCTCTTCTTCGTTAAATGATGCGATCAATACGTCATCTAGATAAGCAAAAGTGAAATTTAATTCTCTAAAAACTTCATGAATGAATCTTTGAAATGTTGAAGGCGCATTTTTCAAACCAAAACTCATAACATTAAATTCATACAAGCCAAATTGGATTATTATCACAGTCTTACCTTTATCCACTTCTGCTATTGGTATTTGATAATATGCTTTAAAGACATCAGTTTTAGAAAAAATTTTGGTGTCTTTTAAAATGTGGTGAAAATCTTCAACTCTTGGTATTGGATATCTATCAGACACTGTATGGGAATTTAACTTCCTATAATTTCCGCACCGACGATATGAGCCATCTTCTTCATCATCATGTGTAATGGACCTTGACCATTGTGAGTTAGAAGAACGAATTATTTCATTATCTAGCATGAATTTAAATTCTTTCTTAGCTATCTCTAGGCATTTGGGGTCAAGTTTCGAGCTTTGAAATGTACAAGTTGACCTTCAGTTACTATACAGTGTTTGACGTCATGCTTTATATTTGAAATTAGTAAATTTGGTTTAAGTATGTCATTATATTTAGAAAACAGATCTGAATATTTTATTTAAGTTGTTTAATGTGCATATACTATTGCTTAAAGATATTGAAGAAATGTCACCTTCAACGCAAAGCTTAGCTTCTCCACCAATCAATTGTTATCCTTTCAGGTCAATAAGTAAATTGAATTTGTTTAAAAAAATCGGCTCCTAATATTCCTTTGCTTACTTTTGCTTTTATAAAGGGAAACTGGAAATCTTTTCGTAATTTTAAGTCAAGATTAAGAATTTCAATTTCTGAGCCATTTGCGGCATATAATTTAAAGTCAGAAAAATTTTAATCTGTAGGGTATGCCGGCATTATGTTGACATCGGCCCCACTATCAACGAGGGATGGCAAATACGATTTTTTATCTTTTATAAATAAACGAAATTTGCGACAATCCCTTATGTTTGCTGGAGGGCTTGTCGCCAAATCTAGCAACATCTAGTTTTCCTGATTTTCATTTATTTCCAAATTTAAAATGAAAATAACAATATTTTTCATTAGTGCTGTTATATTTCGTTCTTAATCTGAAATTTTTTTCAACATTGGATTTCGCCATTTGTTGTTCCAAGAATTGGATTCTGTTCAACAGTTCATCGTGTATTGCTTGGCTGATTTGGATTGTTTCCTCTGTAGACTTATGCACACCAAATATTGTGTATTTGGTGTGCATAAGTCTACAGAGGATACAGTCTACAGAGGATAATACATGGATTCATATCGTTGATTTTATCTGCCATTATAGCAAGTTTTGAAGTATCTTCTTCGCGCACTTTAACAATATGTTTTCATTGTTTCTGGTAAATTTTCAAGCCACAAAGTTGTAATCAGATTTTCTGATATGTCAGTTGTAGCAAGAAATCGTAATTTTTGCAATAGTTGGCTTGGTTTCAAATTTTTTAGCTCAATGCTGGTAATTAATTTCTTTATTCGGACATTTTTACTTAAATGGTTCATATTCGATGCAACACAAGTGAAAAAATGGTTGTTAGATTTAACTTTTTGTTATATTTTATGCTGACCCGCGGCACTAATCAGCATAAAATATAACAAAAAGTTAAATCTAATAACCATTTTTTCACTTGTGTTGCATCGAATATGAACCATTTTAACATTTTATAAAGTTATTTTGAAACACAGACCTCTTGTGATGAGTACAATAAGGCCCCAACAACAAAGGCGCAACGATATATCGTCGTTGGTATTTTTGGCAAGTGCACCGAACGACGATATATCGTCGTTTGGTACTAAAAGGGTTAATGTTTTTGTTTCGAAAGCTCAAAGTCTAGAAGATACGCACATTCATTTTCTTAGCACACTGTCCGAAAACGAAATTGAAGCATAATTTGATGCTGTTGAAGATTATCGTGACAAGGCCGTCAGAGTCGAAACTAACGTAAAAGGTATTCTTCAGAATCCACAAAACGTAAGTACTTCAAGTTTAATTTTGAATGATCTGTTAGTGAGAATGCATACAAACGTACATTTAAACTTCCAAAGCTTGAATTACGAAAATTTGATGGCGAAATTAAGGAATGGTTATTTTTTTGCAGTTTGAAAAAATTGACAAAGATACTACGATTTCTGACAGTGATAAATTTCAATATTTATTACAAGGAACTGTTGAGGGTTCGCGTGCAACGGAGGTTATAGAAAGTTTCCCCCCACAGCTGCTAATTATCCCAAGGCCATAGAATGTTTGAAGGCTCGTTTTGGTCGAAATGACTTGCAAGTGGAAGTTTATGTAAGAGAATTGTTAAAACTGGTCCAGAGAAATGCAAATTCCAGTAATTCCTCTAATAACTTCTGTGCAATATGTGATAATTTGGAACAACAAATTCGAGCTCTGGAAACCCTTGGCGTCACTAGAGATAAAAGTGCTGCACTTCTTTATCCTTTAGTTGAATTTTGCTTACCTGAGGACTTTTTTAAGAGCCTATCAAAGAAGTGCAAATGCTGACCATGGTCCAAAATGTAGACTGGACAGTTTATTAAAATTTTTGAAATCAAATGTAGAATCCGAAGAACGCATAAGTTTAGCTATGGCTGGTTTTGGTTTGAAGAACGAAGTGACCTGTGGAATTAAAACTATTCACGAACGACCATCAACGGCAGCAAGTTGAGTGCTGCAGCGGAAAACATTTATTTAATTGTTTTAAGACTCAAAAAAAGCCAATTTTCAGAAAGGCGAAAACTTTTAAAAGGGCACTGTTTTGGCTGTGTAAGAGCTGATCACTGTGCAAATAAATGCAGGAGTTCTATTAAATGTGCAAGCACAGTGTAATTATGTATTTAGAATTTCTTAAAAATAAAACAAATGTTATGTTAAACAGCAATGAAAAAGAAACTAGCAAGGAAGAAAGTTCTATCAATCTTTCTAATGTTAGCAACACACCACAAGTACTTTTGCAAACTTTGAAAGTAAAATTAATTGGAAATAATTGTACACTTTGTGTTCGAGCTTTTTAAGGAAGAAGTTAATTTTTACTCTAGGCCTAATACCTTCTAGGCAACAGATTTTGAGCCTCGCTCTGTTTGGAGGAAAACTTTCTCCTTAAATGGGCCATGGATTAGAGTTCCAGTCCATGAATATACCGTTTTATGACACTGAAGATTCATCAGGGCCTATTGATCTTTTAATTGGTGCAGATGTGGCTGGTCGACTTTTCACCGAGAGAAAAAGAGTACTTTCTAGTGGTATTGTAGCCATAAAAACTTACCTGGGCTGGACACTGTCTAAGGTATTTCTCTCGCCTTCTTCGCATGAGTGGTCAGCACGCTCGACGCGTAACCGAGAGGTCCGTGGTTCGATTCCCGGCGAAGGCGTTGCACATTTTTCATTTTTATGTTTCCAAAAAAGTTCTAATGAATCTACACTGGCGCCCGAACTACACTCATGTCCATAAATTAAGGATAATGCAAAATCAGGCAAAGGAAGAGTTAGAAGCAAAACAGATTTGACTTATTTGTAAAGCTTATTTATTAAACAAAATGTAAAGAGCAAAAGAAGATGCTATATGTTTGATATTATTAAAAAAATAGCGATTTTTTCTCCCTGGAGCAAATTACAAAAAAAACCTATTTACAGAAAACCAATATTACATGGTTGGTATGATTGTTAATACATTGTATGTCTCCCAGACGATGCAATACAGTCCGTACAACGCCTAGGCATGCTGAGTATAAAATTATCGATCGGATCTTGAGGGATATTACACCACTCAAAAAGCAATGCCTTCCACAGTTCCGGTAGACATGTAGGAGGAGGTTGATGGGCTGCAACTCGTCGGCCAAGCATGTCCCACACGTGCTCTACTGGATTCAAGTCCGGTGAGAACGCTGGCCAGTCCATACAGGTGATATCCTCCGATTGAAGGCATTCGCTTACGATGTTTGCACGGTGAGGACGGGCGTTGTCATCCATAAACACAAAATGTGCGCCAATGGCGCCCCGAAACAAACGTACATGTTGTCCAAGAATGACGTCCCGATAGATTTGGCTTATCATGGTTCCAATTTGAACATGCAGGTCAGTTCTGGAACCCAGAATAATTCCCCCCCAAACGAGCACTCCTGCACCACCGTAACGGTGACGTTCAATGATGTTTTCTTGGTGGTAACGGATACCTGGAGCTCTCCATATGAAAATCTGGCGAGAATCAGACTGCAAGCTAAACTGGACTCGTCGGAAAACATCACACAAGCCCACTGTTGCGGTGTCCACAATGCATGCTCTCTACTCCAGGCTAACCGAAGGCGACAGTGAGTTGCAGTAAGTGGAACGCATCTGACAGGTCTACGAGCATATAGACCAGTCTGCCCTAAGCGTCTGTACACGGTCTGCCTTGAAATTGTCCTACCAGTAGTTGAAGAGAGCTGACGACACAGGTCTGAGGCTGTGCTCCGCCTGTTTCTTTGGCAGTAACTGCCAAATACCGGGCCTCGTTCGGCGTTGTAACTCTGGGACGACGAGTACTGTAACGTCTACTCACATTACCATCATCTTGGAATCGTTGCCAAAGCCTGGAGATGACACTCTGGGCAATTCCAAGTTCGTCTGATACTTCCAGTGTGGTACGCCCACATTCAAGACGGCTGATAATTCTACCACGTAAAAAATCATCCAAATGCGTCCTTTGTGTCATAACTATTCGGTTATTGCACTGAAATGCTTATAAAGCGCCTGCGAACAATTTTACTACTTTGTCTGCATTCCTTATATATCACTCTCTTACACTCTCGTCATTGTGACGTATAATCGGTGTCATCTGGTTTACTTCCTGAAATTTGCATATGATTCTTGATAATGTTTGTAGTGATTTTACAGGTGATATATTTATTTTAGAGTTCGATTTCCGCGTGACTCCGAATTATCCTTAATTTATGGACATGAGTGTAAAAAGGTGGTGGATGATGATGATGCACCACCGGGATTTGGCGGTTGGGTCTTCAAAACCCCAGTCGCCTTTTAAAAGGGGGAGTATGTAAGGTATTTCTCCCGCCTTCTTCGTTTGCCTTCGTGGTGTAGGGGTCAGCACGCTCGACGCGTAACCGAGAGGTTCGTGGTTCGATTCCCGCCGAAGGCGTTGCTCATTTTTCATTCTTCTGCTTCCAAAAAAATCCTAATGACTCTACAACTGATCGGAAAAACACCAGTGAATGCTGAAAGGGAAGATACGGCGATGGCGATCATAACAACGTTCAATGGAAATTTACGGCGATGGCGATTATAACAATAATTTTCTGACCTTTTTTCTTCAGACATCGTAGGAATATTCGATCCAGTCAAAGTAAAATCACGAAAAGAAAAGGAACTTCTTATGAAGAAATATTTTCAAGAGACTGTAAGAATTAGGGATGATGGGCGGTAGGAAGTAGCTTTACCGTGGAAAGACGATCATTTGACCCTCCCCACCAACAAAGATATAGCGATAAGAAGACTTGAAGTCTCGACAAAAAGGCTCAATTCAGAAAAATTATTTGAGATCTATGATGATGTCTTTAAACAATGGAACTGAATTGGAAATAATAGATGATGTCACAGATGTGCATGTTTCACACCAGCACTTTCGTCCTCACCGACATGTAGTCAAGGAACATGGCACTACCAATGTACGTCCAGTGTTCGATGCATCTAGTAGGCAAATTGGATCTCCATCTTTGAACCAGCGTCTAGAGTCCGGTCCCAATTTATTAGAACTCATTCCAAGTCTCCTTATGAGATTTAGAGAATTTAAATATGGTGTTATTGCAGATATTGAAAAGGACTTTTTGCAAATGAGCGTTCGGCCGGAAGAACGGAACTACTTGAGATTCTTCTGGTGGCATGATATCGATTGTAAAGAAATTAAGGTAATGAAACACAACAGATTGGTCTTTGGTGTAAAGAGCAGCCCTTTCCTTTTGGGAGCAGTCTTGGATTATCATTTGGGAAAATATGATGGATGATGCTAGGTATAATAAAGATTATGTTAAGATTCTTCTTTTGAGTTTCTACGTTGATAATTTAGTAACGAGCTTAAATGATACATGTGATATATTGCCCTTCATTGAGACGTATCAAGCCATACTGAGTGAAGGAAAATTAATTTTAAGAGGTTGGCAGTACACCAATGATAATGGTCCTCAACCAGTAACTTCTGTATTAGGACTTTTATGGGATAGAAAAAAGGATACGCTGATGATAAATCTGGACTGGTTAGACGGCTATAAATTTGAAACTTTGTCTAAAAGATCAATTCTTTCCGTCGCTCATAAGATATTTGATCCTGTTGGTTTATTATGTCCTGTTTTGCTGATACCCAAATTGTTATTGCAAAAGATGTGGAAAGAAAAGATACCTTGGGACTCTGAAGTCAATACTATTACAAAAGAAGAATTTATGAGCTGGTTTTCAGATCTTCATTTGTTGAAGGAAGTGACCGTATCACGATGTTTTTCAATTGATCCAAGTAGACAAAAGATTTCTCTGCATACGTTTTGTGATGCTAGTCATTCAGCCTTCGCCGCAGCTGCTTACATTCCTGTGGAAACATCAGAGAATGTTCAAGTCCATCTCTTAGTGTCCAAAGCTACCCGTCGATTGGAGCTGATGGCTGCTATGGTGGGAACTCGTTTGTGTGCATCTGTTCTGGAAGAGCTCCAATGGAAAGATGTTGAACAGCATTATTGGACTGACTCTATGGTTGCTTTAGGGTGGATTCGGCGTAAAGAATCTTTGACGGTATTTGGGAAGAACAGAGGGAATGAAACAAATAATTTAACGCATCCTCTTGCATGGAAACACCTTCCTGGGATCCAGATCCAGCTGATTTGCCTTCTTGGATCCGCTAGACAACTGTTAACAAGCAAATGGTGGGAGGGACCCACTTGGTTATTAGAACCCTCATCTAACTGGCCCATCACAGGACAAAATTTTGATGAACATTCTATAGCTAAGGAAAAGAGAAAAACAAAGTCTCATGAGCATTCTTCTGTATGTTCTCTAAGTTACTCAAATATTTGTAGCTGCAAAACTGATAAAAGGAAAAATAATGGATGCAGACATTACGCATCAAGTTGGTACTATTAGTATTTTTCAAGCTATGACAAGGTGATACGGTTGATTGATTGGATAAAAAGATTTATCTTTGTCTAAATGCAAACTCTTCGCGAATTATTGGAGAGTTATCCTACGAAGAAGTCAAAAAGGCAGAAAAGAAAGTCATATTATTAATACAAAACGAATACTTTTCTGATCATTTAAACAAAAGAAATTTAGAATCTTTGGTAACATACAAGGGCGAAGAAGGAATTACTAGACTGCGAACAAAAATTGCATTTTGGAAGGATACGGAAAACTTGAAACATCCGTTTGTTTTACGGGGAGAACATCAAGCTGTCAAAAGGTAATTATAACAGAACACCAGAAGAACTCTCATGCTGCTTCTCAAATATTGTTGAGTATTCTAAGAGAACGTTATTGGATTTTAAACGCGGAAAAAGTCATTATATCTCTTTTATATCCAAATGTGTTACTTGTTTAAGATACGCAAAGAGAAATTTAATAGCACCGATTTCTGCATTACCAGAAAATCGCGTAAGGGATGCAGCCATTTTTGAAATTATAGGAATTGATATGTCTGGACCTGTGTATCTAAAAGGAAAAGCAAAGGCTTGGATTTGCATATATACATATATAGAGCTGTCCATTTTGAGCTCAGTTCCTCACTATCTACAGACGCTTTTCTTCAGAATTTCCGTCGGTTTATAGCCTGCAGAGGTCGCCCTTCTGTAGTTTATTGTGACAGCGGAAGCAACTTTATTGGAGCATTAAATTGTTTGAAACTTGTTGATTGGAATGTCGTTGCTCACTACACCGCTACTAGGAAAATTCAATGGTTTTTCAATTCCCCAACTGACTCTTGGTGGGACGGTTTTGGGGAGCGATTAGTTGGCTTGATGAAACATATTCTTAGAAGAGTTTTGGGGAAATCTCTGCTATCTTTTGAAGAAATGACAACGGTATTGTGTGATGCGGAATTTGTTATTAACTGTCGTCCACTTACCTATGTTTCAGAAAAGGAGCCTGAACTTGTCTTTATCTCCGAACTCATTTTTTCAAGATTTCCGAAAGTCACTCGTTCCTGATTTGGGTGAGATGGATTAGCATTCCCTCAATAAGCGTTTAAAATATCGTTAACAACTTATCACGCATATACGAAAAAGATTCAGATCTGAATACCTAGGACTTTTTATTCAGAGACATGATTCGACGAAGCATGAGCAAAGTATCAAACTTGGAAACGTGGTTCTTGGTGGAAGTGATAACGTTAAGTGTATTGAGTGGCCATTAGCCATTGTTATTGAATTAATACCTGGAGGAGACAATGTCATTAGATTGGTACGATTGAAAACTACAAATGGACAAGTTTTACTTCCCATACAAAGAATTTTTCCGTTAGAACTTTCATGCAGTTGGTTTGAAGATCCAAAAAACGAAAGATTTGAACGAGCTAGAGTTGATGGCTATTCAGTGGGAAACAGGCAAAAGATATAAAATCTATATAAGCCAGAAGTGGAAGAGAAGTCAGGCTTATCTAAAGACTAGACTTAATATATTTTATGAATATTTGGACTTTAATGTTTCTTTTATGTTTTTCCTTTTAATTTTCAGTTTTGCGTTTATTTTCAAAAGTTTTACACTTTAACGTTTCTACAAGGTAAGTTGTTTTCCAAAAGGTGGGAGGATGTTGGATTTAAAGTGAATGTAGTTATTAGTTTACACGTGCTTTAATTTAACTTTTTTACTTAATGTCGTTTGGCCACTAATAATTGTTGTTACTTTAGTTTCTTGGGAGTGGCAACAAAACAATTCATAGAATTAGCAAAATATGTGCCTGTAGTTAGGCTTATATTAAAGAAGATTAACTTGTTATTTACATGAGTGATATTTTATTTAAGTTCCAAACATCTGTTCAGCAAATAAATGAATGCTTTAGAATATTTTTATTAGTCTCTTAAGAGACCGTGATACGCTGGTAGCGAAATACAGTAGAAGTCCAGAAATCCGCAATGGTTGGAACCATAGGTTGTGCGGATTTTAGGATATTGCGGATTTCAGGACAGAAAAGCCAAATCATAATATTCAGACAAAAAGCGGAAAATAAATAAGGCATATTAGATACATTTACTTAAATTATTATGTACAATAATATACATTATTACATTATTTTATTATATATATTATATTATATTATATTATTAGTCCAAAGGGATTTAGTCCCGAAGGACTATTACTTTCGTTTTGCGATTTTGCGTTGATTCACTCTGAATGCCCGATTCACTTTTCAAATTGTTGCCACTAAATGTTATCGCTCTGCATTAAAGTTTAAAAAATGAAAAATCTGCATAAATGTATGCATGTTATTATTATTATTTTTTTTTTTTTTTGACGTAGCTTTCTCTTCAAAAATCGTCTGCGTGCGTTGCACGGGAAAATAAAAAGGAATTTTAATTACAGTTCTAAATAAATAGCCAAATAAATGTGAAATTCGTAACAATATTCTCTAAAACTTTAACGAATTTTTCATTAACAAACTCAAAGATTTCAAAGCCAGCAATACCAACGTTGTACAGAAAAACATTTTTATCTCCAGCGCGTGAGAGCGTGTACCGAAATTTCTAAAGATATGCTCAATTTAAAATTATTTTGCGATATTGCTGTTGAACTGAATTTTATGGTTTAAGTGCGAAGAACATGGTATTTAACAAATAAAGGTAACACACAGAATGTTAAATAAACGTCCCTTTGGACGTAATTTAAAATCTGAAACATTTCAGATTTTTATAAATATTTTATTATATTATTCATTTATATTAGTGATTACAGGAATATTTTAAAGCATTAAGGGCATATACAATAGAGACGTGTAAAAATAAGGGATACTAATAAAGCATAAAATATTTCATTTTTTTTACTTGTTTCAAGCATTTTTCTGATAGAGGTTTGTTTTAAAACTTTAGGTGCTCCAAAGCAAGTTTTTTTTTTTGTAAATTCTACAGGGACGTAATCTCTTGCTCTGTGACACAGCTCTGTTGTCCTAAATATTTTAGATATTTTTCACTATGTTCCAAACCCTCATTAAAAGATATTTTCTCACTCCTATCAAATTCATTATCTGTATTAGTGTTGGAATCGTTTTCTTGCTGTGGCAACTTCAAAACAGAGCCAATGATTTCATTATCGGTTATCTGATATGCCAGTGTTGGCTCATCTGAACGCATCATCCGTACTAAAAATCTCTTCTGGACTAAGAATTTTTTCTGCCACTAACACAGAATCATTATTATTTGGTAATTGTGACATCATTATTGGATAAATATTTTTTCTTCGGTATTTCATTCGCCATTCTGCGGTTTCTGGAACCTATAAATTCAATGTTTATATTTTGAGAGACAGTGCGAATTTCAGGAGTTGGCGGATTTCAGGTCGGCGGATTTTTGGTATTTGACTGTAGTTTATTTTGACACGTAAGTGAACAGTATGATCTTCAAACTCTGATAGGGGGAGTGATTATAAATGGAACGAAACGGCCCCCTGCGAGTCTTGATTTATTCTGGTTCAAAGAGGTCGTACATTCTAAAGTCTTGAATGCTAAAGAACTTGAATTAACAGCTCAAAATTCTGTCAGATTAACTCCCATTGTTTTCGGTGGCGAAAGAACCCTGACAGATCATTAATGTTTGCAATTTACATGCAAGCTTTCGGTGTGAACTATTTGTCGTAGATCAAAAAATTATTTGTGGAAAAATCCCCCCCGGGGGTTGACTCAGGAGAATTCCTGGGAAGTACTGGCTAGAATCTGTACTTAGACAGTCTTAACCACGGGGGCAAAATATCAGGTACTATTGTACCTTATTCTTCACAGGACTAGAACCCGGGTATTGTACCTAGGATGGGATCAGGCTCGACAGGGACAGTACTGGTACTGGTTTGTCCGTTCCCTCGGCTGTGGTGGAGCTGATAAAAACAGACAAAGGGGGGGGCGATGGACATATGCCTGTCAGCCTATGGTGTACATCGGGCGTCCCGTCCTCCGTAAAGTAAAGTGTGGAAATATACCAAGCGTTTCGAATGCACTATTTACTGAAGAACCTAGAAAAGCGAGCATTATTATCATGGAAGTAAATAGAAGTAACACACCCACTGAAATTTTAATTGGGGCGGATTTTGCTGAAAAACTTTATACTGGAAAGATTCATAAATTAAATTCTAGATTAACAGCGGTGTAAACTCATCTGGGATGAGTTTTCATGGGAAAATCAGAAACAAATACCGTTAGAGATTTTTTAGCAGTCGTTACACTAGTAAAGCAAAATGATAATTTAACGAAACTTTGGGAGTTGGAAACCACTGGAATTAAAGATCCCTATGAACTGTATAGCCGTAAAGAAACTGAAGAAGCTGTTATAGATCATTTTAAGAAGGCAATCACTAAAAATAACGAAGGGAGGCTTTAAGTTCAATTGCCATGGAAAGAGGATGGGAATCTTTCTGATAATAAAACTATTGCTGAAAAAAGGTTAAATAAACTTACATCAAAATTGATTTCAGATGGCAACTATGATGCTAACAATTCTATATTCATGGAATGGCTTGAAGGTAACATTATAGAAAAGGTACCGTCTGAAGAACTTTCAGTTCTCTTATATTATTTTCCTCACCGCGGAGTGTTTAAAGAAAATTCAGCAGCAAAACTTAGACGCGTCTTCGATGCCTCGAGTAAACAACAAGGTAGCCCTTCTTTAAATGATTGTTTAGAAAAAGGAGCAAATGCCATTGAATGAATACCTGAAGTGATTCTTAAGATCAGAGAAAAGAAAATAGGATTGATTGCTGACCTAAAAAGTGCATTCTTGCAAATATCCATTTGTAAGGAAGACAGAGATTATCTCCGTTTTCTTTGGTGGGAAGATGTCAAAAATAAAAAGCTACGAGTTTTTAGTCATAAAAGAGTAGTTTTCGTAGAAACCTGCAGCCCTTTCATTCTTTGAGCTGTTGTCAAATTTCTTGAGAATGTAAAACACGAAGCCAAAGTGACTGCTAAAAAATTAAGAAAATCATTTTATAGTGATAAGTGCATGACTTTAGTCGACTCAGAGGAAGAAATGTATAAATTTATTAAACTGCCTACTGAGCTGATGGGAGAAGCCAAATTCGAATCGAGAAGGTGGGAGTGTACCGAATGTAACAGGCCAGGAATTTTAGTAGAATCAATCCCTGTCTTTGGTCCATTTTGGGATCGCTATGAAGATATCTTATTTTTTAATGTGAGTGCAGTAAATAAATAAAAAAAGCGATAATTAGAAGAATTTTGCTCTTATTGGCTCAGCAACTTTTCGATACCGTTGTAGTTTCTAGCCCAGTGACTCTTACCAAAACTATGGCTCCAGAACAGCTGGAAATCAAAACTGAGTTATTCCAACTCAGTTTTGATTTCCAGCTGAAAGCTTTGCTGAAATGGCAAAGCAATTTTCAAAGTGGCTTGATGAACTTCATTTGCTAAAACTTGTAAAAATTCCAAGATTTATATTTATTGGTGATGACTCTTCAGTAACTTAGCATACATTCTGCGATGCATTTGGTTTAGCTTATGCGTTAGTTGTGTATATAAGGAGCAAGAGTGACAGAAAAGTGGAGATTCAATTAGTACTTGCCAAATTCAGAACCGCTCCGTTAAAGAAAATGTCTACTCCAAGAACGGAATTGTTGGCTTGCAGCATTGGTGTTAGACTATCTCTCTCTGTTAAAAAAGCTCTGAATCTTACGAATGTGAAAGAATTTTTCTGGACAGATTCATCGACTGCGTTACATTGGATTCACAACCAAGAAACGTGGACAGTATCTGTTCAAAATAAGATTAAAGGAATTAGAATATTTCCAAATATACAAGACTGGAAACACAAACCTGACTCAGAAAATCCTGCAGGTTTATCTTCAAGAAGTAGTTCTGTAAAGAAATTAATTGATTCCCATTGGTGAGAGGGACCATCGTGGCTGAAGAAGGAGAAAGATCAATGGCCAAAATCTGATACATTGATGAAACAAGAAGTATTTTCAGAACTGGAAAAGAAATCATTGACAATGTTAAATGCCACGTTTGAAAAAGGTTGGTTTTTTATATACTTTTCAAGCTGTAGAAAAATAATCAGAATGGTTGCATTGATTTTAAGGTTCTTGAATAACTGTCGGAAAACTAAGGAAAACAGAATGAGTGTGACTTATCCAAAAAAGAACTTTTAGAATCAGAAAGAAAGACTTAATTTAGTTCAAAAAGAATCTTTTACTGAAGAATACTTACCTGGCTTGAAATCTATTTCTCATTTCAAAGCTCTTTCTTTCAGGAACAATTCGTGTTAAAACAAAATTGACAGAAAGAAAAGATTGCAAGAACTTTAAAATCCGCATTTTATGATCCAATAAACACAAATGGGTGCAGCTATACATCTAAGAACAGCATTTAGAATTACTACATTGTAGGTTGAATATTTCTGGATCATAAATGCAAGAAAAACTCCCAGAAAAGTAATTGAAAAATGTATCACATGTAGAAGACACACGGCTAAGGCAATTAAGACAATTCCTATTGCACTGCCAGAAGACCGAATCAGGGATGCATCAGTGTTCGAAATTTGTAGTGTTGATCTTGCTGGTCCACTTATTCAGAAGGGAGGAGTCAAAAACTGGATTGTTCTATATACCTGTGCAATCTTTAGAGCTATTCATTTGGAACTTGCGCAGTCTTAATCAACTAAGGCGTTTTACTCAGCCTGAGAAGATTTATATCCCGTCGAGAGCGATCTCTAATCATTTATAAAGATAACGGGAGTAATTTCGTCGGTACAAATAATCTTTTCAACTCAATTGACTGGAAAGTAGTGGAACTGGACGTCATTTTCAAGAAAATAACTTGCACGTTAATTCCCCCCCCCCACCGCGACTTCGTGCGGAGGTTTCTGGGAACGCTTTATGCAGTCAGCGAAAAAAGTGTTGCGACGTGTGCTAGGTAATATAAGTTTGAGTCACGAAAAAATGAAAACTTTGATTTGTGATTGCGAGTCCATAATTAATGCAAGGCCTATTACATGCATATCAGAAAATCCAGACGACTTGCAGCTTTTAACTTCAGCAATGCTCCTGCAGCCTATTCAAGAAGTGGGAGTTCCTGATCTGGATCACATAGACAAATTGAACTTCACAAAAAGAATTCAATACCAACAACGTCTTAGATAAAATTTGAGGCAGAGCTTATAATAGAGTACCTTGGACAACTACTGCTCAAACGATCTTCAAAACTTGCAAAGAGTCAATGAAAATTGCCGATATTATCTTAAGGTATCTGCCTACGTTCGGAGCACTTTTTTTGAAAAACGTAGAACACTGATTAAATATATAGTTATTTAGTCGAAATTTGATATCAAATCATGAAAATAAATAAATTTTTGAGAATATTTTCATAAGTGTTTGAAATAGATGCAATTTTATGCAGTTTTTTAGGAAAATTTAATACTAACGTTAGATATCATATATTTTTTCCTACTGTGTATATTGTAATTTCACTTATACTGTATATTATTACAACATTCCTCTGTGTTGTTAGCTAAAAGTTTTACGATATTTCTAAAATTTACTAAAATGTGTGAAATTCCATGGAAAAAAACAGTTTTCTATAAAATATTTCTCATTATTTTCTACAGAAATGCTTATAAATCAACCAAATTAATAGATAGAACTTAGATTTTAGCTTAAAACCTGGTAAACAATATAGAAAACACTGTACTAAATTTGAATCGAAATATTTTGAATAGCTACATTTCCTGTATATAAAAACACTAAAAAACTCAGTTTTCCAGAAAACGCGTTTAAAGATTTCACATTAGCATAAAAACTGTTCTGTTGTATTTACACGCTTAAAATTCTCCACATTTGGAAATCAAACCCTCTTATCTTCATACTTAAGTAATTTTATATTCCTATTTGCTTTTAATAATTCTGGCTATTTTTGAAACTAGGTACGAGTGACGTTTTGAGTTCTTTATTCTTTCGTTATCAATTCCAAAGTAATTTTATAATCATTTCCTGTTCAATTGATATAGTTAAGTATTCAAACACAGGAAGTAATCCAAGATATCCTGAATTAAGAATTAAAACTGTTATATATGCACCTAGCATTTTCCCTGTGTCAATAAAAATGACAGACACACAACCATTCAATGATGTTTGACCATGACGCTGCCAGGTACCATCCACAGAAACACAAGCTGTACTTTTCTTTAAAGTTATAATTTCTTTGGCAGCTTCTTTCATATTCTGATCAGATACATATTGTACAGCTTCTAACAATTTGCTTTCATGCTGCCTTAACATTGCTTTTGATATGAATGGCAAGTTCGAAGTAAACAACTTTTTACCAGATGTGTAATCTTTTCCAATAAGTCAATCCAAGCACCAAGAAAGAATTTAAAATATTTTTATTTCTATTCTTGGAACTTGAAGAAAGTGCTTCTATAAATCCTAGTTTTAGCAAAGCCTAAATTTTGAATCATCTACTAGTCACAAGCCAGTTTCGAAACATATTGGACAACAGAGAATAGAAAAGACAGAAGCTAATGTTGCGACATCAGATATTCTATTTCCGCTTAGGTCTTGAACATTGTTTGCAGTCACAACATCAGTAAGTTCAAAAGTTTTATTTTGGATGAGCTTCCAGTTGTCACATTACCACGAACAGTCCGAGTTCCAAATGTACAGCGATTACCATAAAAAGATTGCTTTTTATTTTTCTTAACTCTTGTTTTCGGCAGCTTAGAATAATTAAAATAATGCAACAAATGCCCAAAGGAAAATAAATACAAGAATTAAAGGGCTAAATATAAAAATTAAACAAAAGTAAAGCATGAATTTGAGTGTAGAAAACAAAGAACAAGCGTAGAAAAAACATGAACAAAAACCGCAATGTTCTTAGTTCGAATATTTAAGCCAAAATATTATTGCTAGGAACAAGAAAAAGTACCTAGAAAGTACCTAGAAAATGAAATGGTTGATCATCATTTACACACACACAGATTTAAAAAAAAAAAGGATAACACCATTGTTTACATTTAAATTGAGCCTTTTAAATGGCACTTCCGGTCTTTCTGTTTTCACTTCCGGTGCAGTTAATTGGCTATATCTTTTCTCCTAGTTATCATAAACATAAAAATAAACCATTTTTTTGGAATCATAGAAAATTGCTTCTTTAAACTGAGCAATAAAATGCACTGCTCGACATTGAAAGTGCAACACCAAGAAGGAGTGGTCAGAAAGTGATGAAATTCGGAAAAAGACAGAGACAGCACGCAGCAATAAGTGATCTTTATTTCAAAATGATAGCCAGAATACATAGCGAGAACGGCGTCGACTCAGTAGAATGTAGGACCACAGCGAACAGCGATGCACGAAGAAACGCGTCTAGGCAGAGTCAATAAGACTGCGGATGGTGTCCTGAGGGATGGCTCTCTATTCCCTTTCAACCATTTGCCACAGTTCGTCTTCTGAACGAGGCAGGGGTAGAGTCTGTAAACGACGTCCAATCACATCCCACACACGTTCGATTGGTGACAGGTCAGGAGAGTACGGTGACCAGGGAAGTATCTGTATACCTTGCAGAGCATGTTGGCAGATGCGAGCACTGTGTGGTGGGGCGTTATCCTGCTGAAAAATTGCATTAGGCAAAAAAAAAGGATCACCATCGGCCACAATACATTATACGATTATCATTGGGCCGTCGTAGTGCCCTGAATACGAACTAGAAGTGACCTGGAATCGTAGGCAATAGTGCCCCAAACCATTATGCCAAGTTGTCGCGTGGTGGGGCGTTGCACAGTTACTGCCGGATTAGATCTGTATCCACGTCGACGCCACATACGTATGCGGTGACTGTTACTGGATAAACAGAAGCGTGACTCATCTGAGAACACGATCTTTCGCCATTCTGTCATCCATACCGCTCCAGTCCGGCAACTTTCTAAACTTTGGCGTCTATGCTGTGGGGTCAATGGCAGTCTTCTTAACGGACGCCGTGAGTGCAGGCCACGTTCAACCAATCGACGGGAAATTGTTCTGGGAACATCCAGAGTATCTAACACATGCTGCAGAATCGCGGTACAAGTGACTTGCAGGACCGGCACAGCTAGTCGGCGGATGCGTCGATCCACGCGTGCTGACGTCACTCTGGCTGCACCTACACCCCGCCTTCTTCCCACATTTCCTTGTTCCAACCACGTTCGCCATAGCCGATGCACCGTGCTCGCATCCAGGTGGGTATCAGCTGCGATTTGACGTAAGAACCAACCCGCCCTTCTCAGTCCGATCACCATACCCCTCGTAAAAACGTCTGTCTGCTGGAAGTGCCTTCGTTGACGGGGGCCTGGCTTTCTCTCCTATTACACGTATCCTCCGGGACAAAAACCAACTTTCTTCGATAATTCTCCTGACAGAAATAACGACACGAATATTGCCCATTCTGCACGTTCCTTCCCTTATATCTTACTTCACTTGAGTCGGAGAACTGCGCATTTCACATCATTCGCATAACTCAGTGACGTGCGTCTACTCTAAAATTTGTCTAAATTTTTGACCACTCCTTCTTGGTGTTGCATTTTCAATGTCCAGCAGTGTAACATTCGAATTTTTTCGCCGAAATCGTCTTTTTAACGTAGGCAGATACCTTACTTGAAAATATCAATTAAAAAACGTGTAATCCAACATTTACCCCAATTAAGACGGTAATAGTACATTAGCGCGTTTGCAAACTGCTTATGGTGGATTTCACAAACCTGTGCAACGTATCTGTAGTTTAGAAATTCAAACGAGAAAGAGGAACTTTCAGGAAAGGAGTCGGAGATTGTTCATATAGTTGTTCTTAAAGAGAAAATCACCAGAAGTGGTCGGAACATTAGAACGTCTACTAAATTCAAGAACTATGAATTTTAACTTAGATTTTGTAATTTTATAATATAACTAGCTGATACCCATCCGCTTTGCTGGGCACACTATTTATTTGAAAGTGAGCCTAGACTTCTTATATGGACGAAATGTCTAATTTTGAATTCATAATTACTGTAAATTTTTCAAAGTCGGAAATATACTAGTAGTCAGTAAATCTGTTACACACAGATTTCCACATCACCCATGAGGTACTGTGTATTGGGATCGCTAGTAGGTTTTCGTAGCCTACGTAGCTTTCGTAGGGATCGCTAGTTTTCGTAGCCTACACTACGAAAAATTCCCAACATAAAACGAGGGACACATTTTCAGAATTTTTTAAATATTTGTTATTTTTTAAATTTATTAAATCAAACTTTTTGATCAATTAAAATTATTTGTTCTTGATTTTTTTATGTATGGCAATTTTTATTAACGCCCCACGTCATATTGCCAAAATGTCTTACGTATGTCATAGTGTCTTGAGTTCGTTCATGCATGTAACGAGGTCCTCTAGTAAACGAAGTGTACCTAGGTACCAAATGTAATAGGTAACAAAAGTCCATTTTGGACAGGGTTTACATATATCCGTTCTTAGTGCGCATCTACATCGTAGAATGAGTAACTATGCAAAATTTCAAATGTATCGGGTGTATAGTTTTGGAGATCTCGTAATGAGTGAGTGGTATTTCGCTTATACATAGAGATTTTGATATGATATCATTTATCAAAAGGTGAGAGAATGTTGCATTATTAATGTGATTAAAAACGCCACCTATATATTACCGTTTTATATCTTGAATTAAGTTGCTGTTGAATGGCAATGTTGTTGATATATCTATTTTGTTATGTTGTAAATCGGGAAATTCCCGTTCTAAGTAAATAGCACCTCACGGACTGGAGGAAACGGCGTTTGCCAGAGTCCTCATTTCCCTTCTTCTTGCTTTAGCAAGATTGCCACAAAGTAAATAGCAGTTAAATTCTGTTGTTAAAAGTAATAAACGGAGTTCTTAAATAGAATAGTTTGGATATCTACTATTTTATCCAAAAGATGTTTCTTCCAGCGCCGTTCCTCGTCAGTGAGGAGAAGAACACGGGAAATTTGACTTCATTAGATTTCTTAATGAACTGGGAAACTTTGTTACTGGGTAACCCTTATTACAAAGTTCCCTTTTAATATCGTCAGCGCTTGAGTCAGCAGTAAGTCTCCGGATTACTACCTTAATAGGAACATCACATTTAAGTCTGAATGTGCTAAGCTGCACTTCATTCTTCAGGAATATTGCCAAAGCAAGATCTCGGCTTGCAGCAAAATAAAATAATATTGTAAATTTGTCCTGTGCAAGAACATCGGCATAATTAGATACATTGTGTTTCGTAAACAAACTTCTAACTTCGTTCCAGCGTACTTACGGTCTCGGAGGTAATCATTCTTTTTTAGTATCAGATACAGAATTCATAATTACGTCTGCGTGATTTTCTTCAGTTGTAGATGCTGCATCTTCACAGTCCACGATTTCCTCAGCAAAGGAGCTAGCATCGAGTAAATCAAACTTATTAGTCGTAGCAGTAACAGTAACATCATTTCAGGAGGGTGTCAGCATGGCAGATTTTCTGGACTGAGTGATCTTATTCCAGAGTTGATTTGCTAGAGTACCACATAAAAACAGTGTATCCGGCTCGTTCAAGTATTGCCGATTAGGCACATCCCATAAGACTGTTTGGACGTGGAATCCTAGAGGAAAAGAGGAGGTAGGTAAAAAGGGTGCCGAACATCAACCGGTCGAAGAAAAGGCGATCGTGGCCAGCAAGCGAGGTGTAAGTGTTTGCGTATGTCTTGATATGTCTTGTATGTCGAGGAAAAGGAGAATCATGAAAATTTATTTATTCAATACACCATAAGTAATACAATACAAATTAGCAAAATAAGCATACAATTTAACAAATCTATATATAATTTAAGTGGGGAAATTTATTTATTTAATACATCATAAGTAATACAATACAAATTAGAAAAATAAGCATACAATATAACAAATCTATATACAATTTTAGTGGGGAAATTGGAGTGACATGTGAGGTGAGTCGCTTAAGGTCTGATATATCTATCCTCATGAAGTATTACATAATTCAAGGTATTGAGATTACTCAAGTGCGACTAGTTGATTGCTTCTAGGAAGAAATTTCTATTAATCTTATGAATATGTTCTTCCAAAATCTTAAGTTTTAAGTCTTGGTGCAGATTAGCATTACTTACATAATAGTGAGAATTTGTAATTGTACGTAAAACTCGGTTTTGTATGAGCTGTGAAGGTCCCTTGTCTTAACAGTATTTCTTGCTAGAGACGCATATGTGATAATGGGGCGGATAGCCATGACATACATAAGCCTTTTCCTTCTAAGGTCTAAGCTTGAGTACTTATTCAGCAGTGGCTTAAAACTGTTGATGATACCAAAGACCTTTTTTCTAACACTCGTAACACGATCTCTCCTTGTAAGCCCCTCGTTGAGAGTAACTCCCAAGTATTTAGCATTTTAAACCTGAGGCACGTCTTCTCCGAATAAAGTGAGCTATCTTTTAAGAGGCGTCTGGATATGTTTCCTTCCTATAATCAATAAATGTGACTTCGTAGCGTTTATTGAAATGCACCAACCTCCAGTGCTTGGGGTAAGATCCTGAAGCTTTTTAACTGCGTGGTTGACATTTGCAGACTTGACAGCTAACGCTGTATCGTCTGCGTAACAGCCTAAAAAGTGATTCCTGTCTAATTGTGTTCTAGGGAAATCTGCGAGATATAGCATGTACAATATGGGTCCCAAAATAGACCCATGCATTCATAAATTTGGTACTAGATTTATCGTTCTCAATAAATACTGTGAAAGTCCTATCCGTAATGAAGGCTTCGATGAGTTGAATGATTTCTTTGCCAGATTAAATTTTATTAAATTGTATACAAGCCCCTCATGCCAGACGCGGTCAAATGCTTTCTCCACGTCCAGCATGAGGTTGGCAACATTTTGACGATTATGCAGAACTTCACCACTTCTCCTAATTGCTTCGTTGTGGATAATTCGCTTCTGAAGCCAAACTGTTCTGGTGGTAAAACATTCTGGAATGGGTTGAGTCTATTTAATATAATCTTTTCATAAATTTTACAAAGACCTGAGAGTAGACTTATAGGCATATACCCCTCAGGTCTGGTTGCATTTTTGCCTGGTTTTGGAAGTAATATTACTTTTGCATGCTTCCAATTTTTAGGAAAATAATTTATGTTAAGGCATGTGCTGATAATATTGGTGTATTTTGTAATAATACTCGTGGGAAGATTCCTTATTACTATATTATTTATAGTGTCATGTCCCGGGGCTTTTCTGGCCTTTAGTCTTTTAATTCACTCCTTGACTTCCACTGGGGTGGTGAAGTTCGCCGACAGTAATTTCTGTACTGTCGGCGCAGTAAGCCAATGTCTGATACTGTAGCACACATCGTATATAAAACTAATATTTCTTGGAGTTCTGTTGGGTGTACATTGCTGTTCTAAGTGGTTCGCAAGGACTGCGCTATGTCTTTATTTGTGATGGCAATACTGTTATCAATGAAGATTGGTTTGTTACTGCTGGGTTTAATGTCGAGTTTTTAATGGAAGTCCATAATGAGCCGTCCGCAGGATCTAAACTTAGTATTCTCCCTTCCCAAATTTCATTACGGTATTGATCGATTTTCTTTTTAGTTTGTCTGTTTAAACCAGCCATACTCAACCTTTTTCGTCCGCGGGCCACATTCTCGGCAGCGCTCTTTCAAGTGGCCCGCAATATTATCACAGGCCAAGATAACAATGCGAAATAACCACACTCATTTGTTTTATCATGAAAATGTATTTTAATGCATAATTGCTAGAGAAGAGTATGTTTCTGACAGCTTAGCTTTTTTTTTTGGCCGAACGTATTGTTAATTAAATTTTTTTTAGTTTTTGCTTAAAAAAAGTTCACTTTATTTCAGTTGCCATCTGTAACTCTGCTGTAACCTCTTGACAGTCATTTGTAAGCAATTATGTTTTTGTTAACTATCTTGCAAGGCAGAGCAGACTAGTGGTTACTGTGAACTGCGACTATAATTCTTAGCGACATTACAAGGGGAATGATAAATTTTGATTTCTTTCAGTGCTGATAAACGGCAGCTTGCACCTAGTACCGGTCAGCTGTTATTGTAATGCGATACAATTAGTATAGAAAAATTATATTTTATACATTTCACGGAGTATCATGTTCAATATTGCATTAAGTAGAAATTCTATTACTAATGAAAAAATAGAACAAAATGAATAGCAGGCACCAAATCATAATATAGCAAATATAACATAAAACACATATATATTCACAACTACTGTGTAATTATAATACACCCAAGGATTAAAAGTTAGTAAAAATCTTGCTTAGGTAACTTAATACAGCTTTTAACACTCACTTGCACATGTTTCAAAAGTAAATAAATGACAGTGTATGAGAGTTTGCTAATATTTGATTTAACTTTTAACTCTCCTACTATGGTTGCGCGATTAGTACCAGTCACAACTTTAAGACATAAGATCAACTAAATTACGACAAGTAATACAATTAAAATAAGAGAGAAACGTAAATTACATAATTAATGCATTTATTACACAAAGACTAATGAGATCGTTGAAATTGTGTACACTTTTTAACAATCTTTTCTATATCAGGCTTACAATTACTGAAAGCTACTCGTAAGACCTTTGTTATGACTAGACACTAATAACTCCCAACTACCCGTTGTGGAGCTGTGTCCTCAGGTTCGAAAACAAAAGTTACTTCCATTTCATACATATATATATTCTCAAAATGTTCAGTTACTTAAAAATGAATAAGCAATGAAATAAAAAATATGAAGAGGATTACCCCTCTTTCCTTCTTTATTGAACAGATTTGCTACTCATCACAGTTGGCGAAAATCGCCTTTCATTATTCATAATTTTACACAAGAGTAAAAAGTCCGTCTTAACACTTCAGATTCATCAAGCGCTCTTCTTCCTCCCCATGGCACCAGTTCGTCCGTCTCTTTAGCATAAACATAAACATCAAACGACTAATGCCATCTATTGGGGAAAAGTTGAGCCGAACATGTAAATGTAATATCCTCCCACCATTGATTTAGTGGTAACAAATCAATTACAAAGTGAGATATCAAAAACTCAACTTACCATTGCATTATACAATTACTTACAACATGGAACCTGGAAAATTAGCAATCCCCTACTATCTATATGAAAAGATACAAAATTTAAAGAAAATTAATAAGTGTACATAAAACCTTTTCCAGTAGCAACAACAATATATGAAAAAAATGAAGAAAATGTTTAAAAAGTCTAGAGTTCAGTGTTTTAGTCTTCGGATAAATTTAGTCTTTGCACAGTCTTTATTCGTCGGCCAAATCTAGAAAGTCTTTCAGGAATGGCCTGCACAATCGGATCTTCTTCTGAAATCTCTAATGGGTACAGTTTCCTTATAGGACGCAACAAAATTCCGATTTTCGTTTTTACTTGGGCTACTCGAGGGCAACCATCTCTGCTGGGGAAAATCTTTTCCACTCTGGCCAAAGGCCAATGCTGCCGTTTAACATTATCTTGGCCAACCAGTACTACGTCACCGATTTTTAGAGATCGACTCTTCTCACCGGCCCTCTGAACTAGCTGGCCCAGGTATTCTTTCCGGAAACGAGTTCGTAATTCATCACGCAACTTTTGACAATGTTTGAATCGTAATTGAAGTTTTTCTCGATCAATTGTGTCAAGATCAGGTATTCCTATATCTGAAATGTCCTGTAAAAACATGGACGGGGTAAGTAGCACGAGATCACATGAACTATCCGAAATATATGTAAGAGGCCTACTGTTAATGTGCCTCCACATCGCATAAAATGGTCGATAATTCTTCGTATTTCACAGAAGAGTTTCCTAATACTCGTAACAGAAGTGATTTGACAGATCGAATAAGTCGCTCCCACCAACCGCCCCACCAAGCAGCGGCTGGGGGAATGAACTTCCAAACCAGAGGTTTCACGTCTGTAGTAGAAAGTTGTATTGTATGCCAATTTAAACTTTTCAACGCACTGTCCGCTCCTGCGAAATTGGTGCCGTTGTCTGTGTAGATGGTAGACGGTCGTCCTCGTCTTGCAATAAATCGTCTTAACGCTTGTAAAAAAGTACTTGTGCTTAGAGATACGACTAGTTCTAGATGCACTGCCCTGTAGACAGCGCAAGTAAACAAGACGATCCATACTTTAGATCTATTCTTTAAGAACAGAGGTCCACAGAGATCGATACCAACGACCTCAAATGTGGCTGCATCACGAACACGGTCCAAAGGTAAATGGATTGGGGGAGTCGTGTATGCTTTCGAATTAAATCTCTTACAAATAATACATTTGGTTATAACACTTCTAATGGCTCTTCTAGCTGAGATTACAAAATATTTCTCTCTTAATTTTGCTGCCAGAATGTTCATTCCAGCATGGCAATTTTTTCTATGAAGTTCTGTTATTAAACATGTGACTAAATGGCTTTTGGAGGGGAGCAGAATAGGGTAGCGAAAATCAAATTCTTCCCCTCTTTCAATAATTTTTGTTTTAACTCTTATTAACCCTTCGTCGTCCTTAAGGATCACTAGACCTTTACAGCTATTTTCAATTTGTCCAAAGCTATTAAGTTGAACAACTTTCCAAAGATGTTTTTCTGCCTTTTCAATTTCCATGACTGAAAGGATATTTTTCCTCGAAACTGTCCGTTTGCGAGCATTGTTCACAAATCTTATCATCCAGCCCAAAATTCGAACAATCTTTGAAAACTGAGAAAACTTACAGTACCAGTTATTTGTTTCTGAAGTTACAATGAGACTGGTCAAACTGACACATTTCTTTCGTTCTTCTCTTACTGCTTCTTCATCTGTCTGACCCGTTAATGCAGGCCAGTATACCTCCTCTTTATGCAACCATTCTGGTCCCTCCCACCATCTCGATTCTAACAGTTGACGCGGACTACATCCTCGTGATGGGAGGTCCGCAGCATTTAACTCGCCTGGAATATAATGCCATTGATGTGGATCTGTTAATTTACAGATTTCCCTAACCCTGTTTCCGACGAAGGTTCCCCATTCGTCGTTTCTTCGTATCCACGCTAGTGCTGTAGTAGAGTCTGTCCAGTAATATACCGGGATATCAGAAAGAGCAAGTGCTTCTAAAATCATTATAGAAAGTCGTGCTCCCAACAAAAACGGACTACAGGTAGCCCCAAATACTACTCTATTGTGTTGAAACTCTTGAATATGATTTTCATTTCTCCACCACAAAAACCTTAGATAATCTCGGTCTTCCGGTTTAACCTCTATTTGTAGAAAAGCCCGTTTTATGTCCGAAACAACTCCTATAGCTTTTTCCCTAAACCTCAGCAGGATAGCTGGTATTTGTTCGATGAGATTCGGACCCTTTAAAAGACAGTCGTTAAGAGACGGGTTTCGACCTATTTTACAAGATGCGTCGAAAACCGGCCTAATTTTTGTAGTTAGACTATTTACTTTGATTACAGGGTGATGGGGAAGGAAGTGCCCTTTTATGTCTGTTCTCTCTCTTGGTACTTCTTCTATCACACCTTCTTCTAACCATTCTGAAAAAACCTTATCGTAATCATCCAATTTATTCAAAGTCTTTAGTTTCTTGGTAGTACTCAGCAGTCTCCTTTCCGCAATATGTCGATTAGAAGGAATATCTGGTCTATTATTATGAACCCATGGAAGACTCACTCTGTAACGACCATCAACGTTTTGTTTTACTTCTTCCAGGAAGATTTCATAAGCTAATTCTTCCTCTTTTTTCTTGGATAATGTCTCCACTGGATCCATAATTCCAATGGTCTCCAACTTCCAAAGCTCTTGTACTTTCATTTCCCCAATAACTAAGTTGCTTTTAAAGGTTTGTGTGTACACGGGTAAAGCGGTTTGGGCGGAATTCTCAACCGGACCACAAACTGTCCAACCTAATTTAGTTTCTACTGCCGTAAGGCCTCCCTGCAACTGCTTGATTCTTCCTGTCAAAAGTCGACCATATACATCACTTCCTATTAATAACTCGATTTTTGTGGGACCTGCCCCTAGATCGGATAACCAAATTTTATTCTGTTTAAGTTCAGTCAGCAGTAAGTTTTTGGGAACACGAGGAACATTACCACAAATAATTTCTTGATCCAGAAATTCTAGTTCAAGAATCTCTTTTGAATTTGGACTACAAAGTCGAATATGGAATTTCTGATGAGGCTTTGCCTCAATGTAGGCTCCTCCGAATAAAGTATGTGCTAAACTTTCAGTGGAAACAGGTTTCAAATTTAACTCCTTGGCAGTAGAACTCAGGATATAACTTTTTTGAGAGCCGGTATCTAACAACACTCGTACCCTCTTTGTTTCATCACCTATAATATTTACTTCTAATGTCATAAGAGCTATATCTGGGGAACACTCATTTGTTATTGTACTCTGCAACACCTCGGGGGAATCACCCGTTTTCTCACTTCCCTTTTCCCTATCCTTGTGATGTGCTAACTGAGGACAAAGCATCACTAAGTGATCTTTAGAACAAACATGACAACATATTTTACTGTTACAAAATTTCGCAATATGACCAGGGCGGAGACACTTTAGACAACACCTTTTTTCTTTAACTATAGCAATTTTTTCTTTTAAAGGTAAAGAACGTACTTTTAGACAATCTTTACTTTCATGAATTTTGTCGCAGAAGACGCATTTAACCTCTTTTCCCACAAAAAAACCCGCTGTCGTTGGAACGCGTTTCTCATTTTTCTTAATTTTATCCCTTGCTGAATCTGCAGAATTTAAGCTACGAAAACTTTTGCGAGCTAATAACACGCGCTCATCATTTTCTACTTCCTTGTGTAAAAATTTCATCAGCTGCGCGAGACGCATAGTCTGGCTCGATGCGTGGAATGCTTCGTCAGATGTTTCCACTCCCAGGTCTTCTGACCTACTTGAACTCCTGTGCCATGCCTTCAAAAGATCTTCAGACAAGCACGATTCGATAAGTGGAAAAAGCCACTGAGCGTTATTATCGGGATTAACGCCCATGGTTTCCAATGCTCTTAAATGCGCTTCCAACTTATCGACCAATTTGCTAAGCGGTAACTTTTCCTTTTGATTTCCTACATTCTGTATTACTAATTTCAATAATTCCCTTACGTAAACTTCCGTCAACAGTTCCACATTGCCAAATCTTTTTCTTAATGCAGAAATTGCCTTTTCATAATTTTCGCTAGTAATCGGATAACTATCAATAAACTCTTTAGCTCGACTACCCGGCAACATAGATTGTGATAAATAATGAAATTTTTCACAATCATTTAAGTCTTCGTTTTCATGGATTTCTTTAAATTGTGCCCAAAAAGGCAAATAATTCAAGAGTTCACCATCGAATTTCCTTAAGACAATTTTCGGAAGTTTCATTTTCTTTTTCTTATCATCTCCGCTGGATGATTCTGATTTAACTTGACCTAACGAATCATTAATACCTAACTTCTGATTTACTAATCTTCTGATAGTAATAAATATATCAGAATATTCTTCCGCTTTTTCGGATTCGGTATTTAATACACTCTCTGTCACTGTCTCATCTTCTAATAGAATGTTTAAAATTTCTTCGTTACACTCGTTTAATTCGCTATTTAATTTTTCTAGTTTCGCGAATTTATCATTTAAAATCCCGTGGTCTGCTTTATCCTTTTCAATTTCTTCATTTAGAATCGTAACAGTTTTTGTAAACGAAGTTCTCAACAGACCACGTTTTTTACATATCTTATCCATTTCCTATACTAAATTCTTCTCATATAATAACAAAATAAATATCGCAAATGTCCAAATAAAAACTACAATATCCTGGCTGGCTCGCCACTTGTTATGACTAGACACTAATAACTCCCAACTACCCGTTGTGGAGCTGTGTCCTCAGGTTCGAAAACAAAAGTTACTTCCATTTTATACATATATATATTCTCAAAATGTTCAGTTACTTAAAAATGAATAAGCAATGAAATAAAAAATATGAAGGGGATTACTTACCCCTCTTTCCTTCTTTATTGAACAGATTTTCTACTCATCACAGTTGGCGAAAATCGCCTTTCATTATTCATAATTTTACACAAGAGTAAAAAGTCCGTCTTAACACTTCAGATTCATCAAGCGCTCTTCTTCCTCCCCATGGCACCAGTTCGTCCGTCTCTTTAGCATAAACATAAACATTTTATTTGTGGACGACTAATGCCATCTATTGGGGAAAAGTTGAGCCGAACATGTAAATGTAATAACCTTATAATCACGCTTATATCCAAATGATAATCAGTGAGCCGGTTTCTGTATACATTTTTTGCATATTTCATTTATGAGTATGACGATTCACAAAGATAAATTGATGCGGAAATGTGAGCACATTTTTGTACAGTTCTGTATTGTCTAGGCACAGTTTTTCAAAAATCGGCGTAATCCATTTCCGCTCTCTTTTCTTTAAATAAAGCTTCCAAATGTGTGTTGTTTTGAACTCTATAAATTCGTCAAACAACTGTAAGTAACTACATCCCAATATGACTGCCAATTCTGATATGACTGTTGGATCTAAGTGCCAAGGATTTTCGAGAAGTAACAACATGCTTTTAATTTTCCTAAATCACTGAATCTACTTTTAAATTCTTCCAATAATGCCATTAAGTAATTTGAAATCTTCATACAGTTATCTGAAAAAATATTGATACCTTCCTTTTTAGCTCTAGTCATTGTTGGAAAATTTTGCAGTATTTGGTTCTGAACCTCTATTTATTCACATTAAGCTTCTCTTCGAATGCAAATATTTTATTTGCCATCTGTGAAATTATTTTATTGTCACCTTGCAAATCCAAATTGAGCGAGTTAAGTTTATCTGTAATGTCACACAGAATCAATATAATCAAATAATATCAATATAGTCTCTGCCTCTGGTTTGGCCCTTCATTGAGAGAAATTTTAAAAAATCTTTTTGAACTGAGCTGTCTTCAGTACAATATCTAACAAAAACTGAACATTGTGATGTTGCTGAAATGTCAATGCTGGAATTAAGAGCCGCGCTAACAAACTTGCAGTTTTTTAAGTCTTGAACTATGCGATCGCGAATACAGTGTGCTATGTCTTCAATACGTCTAATGCAGGTTGAATCTGAGAGCTGGAGTTTAATTTCTCCAATTACTTGATTTTTGTTGTTGAATTTATCAAATAGTACACTGGAAGCAGTTAAAAAGCACTCCTTTACTATTTCTGCATCAGTAAATGGTTTCATATACTTACCAAGTATATAACAAATTTCATATGATGCCTTTGTTACCGCTGCATCTTGTGACATCACCGCCGACATAACGTTTTGTTGTTGCATCAAAGAACTTTTCAAAGCTGCCAGTTTCTCCCGTCTTACAGGGGATCCTCGAGGAAACGTTTCACTAACGATCCGTGTTTTGTTGTAAAATGGCGATCAATATTATATTTCTTTAATGTAACACTTTCACGGCAAATTAAACAAGTTGTTGACCCATGCTTATTTTGCAATACAAAATAGTCAATTTCCCACTGATCTTGAAATAGTTTTCTTTCATCGAATATTTTTCGTTTTTAGAAGCCATTCCTGACATGATGAATAACTATTTTCTCAGTCTTCACCCTCACTAGACACAGAAGTACAGCACCCGCACGACACAAGCAAAACAAACGTACTGACTTGTCTGCGACCTGGTGACGACCGAACAGGGGTCTTGGTGGCGGAAATGGCCTTTTCCCGAATTTCCCAAATCCCGCAGGTAGCCACAGGCCACTAACACCCTTGTTCAGCAGCTTAAGTCAGGGGGGCGGAGCGGCGCACTAATGCGGCCGCGCCAACATAAACGGTGGAAGCTAGTTCGCGTTGCGTGTGTAATAAATAGAAAAGCCGTATTTGTTAGAATACTTGAGTTCTTCCCCTTGGAATTACACTGTCAACAGTGGAAAATTTAACGAAACCGGTAGTGTTATTGTTTTTGCTGTAATTGCATAGATGTTTGATTTGCAACTTAAACAGTTTGCTAACAGGTAACAGTGGCATCAACATTGTGTTCGCTTTATGATTTATTGCCGTGCAGAATTTAAAAGTGAGACTTGACGCAACGCGCATGCAGTGTCGTCTGCTTGTGAGGCCCGCATCCACGATGACGTCACAAGCTAGCTAATGGAGGAGCAGGTCGCTTACTGCCCAACCGTATTATTTACTAACCTTGAGCGTAGTCCTGTGTGGAGATTCATGCGACTAGCGTAAGAAAAAACAGGTAAACTGTGTCTGCAACATAGTTCTTATAAACATTTTGTAATTAACAAAAACGCACTCTCTGTATTACGTTTCCTGTCAAAACGTTTGACGAAAAGCAAAAACTCGCTACATGTCTGTGGATTTAAAAAACGCGGGTTAAGTACCCAACTTGTGGCACAGCCTGTTGTGAGGTCTAGTGATGTGCAACGGTGCGAAGAGTGGAGACACTCGTGCTCGCTCACCAGGTCGCAAACGACATAATTGTTGACGTGTCGCTTTGGACTAGTTCTCATTGTTAAACATCGGAAGAAATCTGTAGTTTTCGTGGCTATCACGTCTAGTACTAAAATGCTTCCAACCACAGCAACCCGACTAAATTCATTGTAGGCATACCTTCTCATGCCGCGCAATTACTGAAGTGGACTGCACAATAAATGACATGTGTTGTGCAGAACGTGCTGCTTAAATTCAGGGCACTGGTTTCGTCGTTATCCCTGTCCGCATCTCGCCCATTTTATCAGCTAATCATTTGAGATTTTTATTGCTAAATTTTGAATCCGGAGAATAGCTTGCCGGGCCACTCAACAAAGCTCGGCGGGCCGCAGGTTGAGTACCGGTGGTTTAGACTATTTAATTCTCTTTTTAACTGCGGGCTGCATGGTTAAGTGCCAAAGCTTACTTAACCTATTCCTCGATTTTTTATAAGTTCAGGAATGTTATTTGGCAGTTTACCTCAGTTTTGCTGCTTTGTGATATATCTTGTGCACAATCAATAGCATTATTTATCCCTTTAATAAGTTCTTCAGGAGCATTATCTATGTCATTTCTGAAGTTTAAACCACCAATGCCCGGAGGCTTTCTCTTTGAGTAAACCATGAAAAAGACTTCCAATTTGTGTTTAACTTTTTCACTATTATTAACGTTGGATATACCTACGGCGACTAAGACGGGAATATGATCTGTGGAACTCATGTTTGACCTCAAGTTCATTGACATAGACGTTGTTTTTGTAAGTAATATATCCCAATATCTGCCCTCTGAAGATTAGGTTTTCTGGAGAGTGTGCCTAATCCTTTTTATACTCCACAGTACAGCAAACTAGAAGGTAGTGCCATCTATCAGCAAATATCGTAATGGGTAAAATCGGGTTCGTAATGGATTGAATACACAAGTAATTAAAAAGTTAATAACATTTTTTTTTTTCACAAGAAATAAAACAAAATACTGAAATATTTCCTCAGAGATATTCGTACAATATCACAATATCCCAAACGTTAAACAGAACTCAATTAAAAACAGAGAAACAAATTCTATCTCACAAAGAATTCGCTACAATCAATAACAGTATTAAATAAGCTTTCGATATTGGCGCAAAAAAGAAATTTTTTTTTGGATCGCAGCATGAAATTCCCTGACTTTTTCCAGTTAGCGAGAGTTGCAATCCTGAATAATATTAAAATGATTTTCCCAGAAGGCCCCGACAGTTAATCATATGGCATACGTTACCTCAAAACACGACTGAAAATCTAATTTGCTGATTTGAGTGATCGTAACTCAAGATACTGTTCACCATCCAAAGTGTTTTTTCGTTCAGTTACTTTGTTCATGAAAGTTGTACCATTCTTGACCTGAGGTTCCACTGTATTAATTTGAAGGAACTGAAACCACAGTTCTTTGAATAACCCCTCGGATGCTTGACCTCACGTGGCATGAAATCAAGTATCACTTGGTTGTATTTAAGAAAAATAAAGGAATCTCACATAAAAATTTATTAAATTTTGTAATTACTTTGCTAGTGAGTGAAAACTTTTTATACATGTATATTTTGGGGGGGGGGTTAATTATAATTTTGAAATACATTCAAAAATTCTTGGACATCCTGTATAATAAAAAGTATATTGTAAATATATTACAGTTATTAAGAAAAATGATAATGGAAAGTGTCTTTTCTGCACCTAATTAGTGCATGTGTAAAGACAATAATAATGGAGTGGCAACTTCCCAATGTATATTACAGGCATGTTATATGTAAAATGAGGCTTGACACCAATAAATCTGTCAAAAGTAGATATATATATAAAAGGTAAATTAGTTTGTAAAAACTTCCGTTCTTTCATTTAGTAGTTTTTAAGATACCCATGTTTTCACTGGATCTCTAACTGAGTTACCTTATGATTTTCAGTAAAAAAAAGATCATTCAAAATTCTGGAGAGCTTTTTAATAAGCAAATGAAGAGAAGTTGCTTACCTTTATGATCCTCGTTCTTCGATTCTGGTCCGCCGCTTAGGGAGATTATATTTCAAACTCATCTAAAATTGACACTATTTTGCACGAATCACTTTATTTTACACTTCACACAAAACAGTAATACTATATCGATCATTACAACAACAAAATTACACTGCTAACCTACTTAGCGTCATTGTTCTATACACGTACACTCATCGTTGCCAGTTCTCGAAGACAATCTTCAGAAACTTTCTTTTCTGCACTCGTTTGTCTGGAGGTTCGATCCGTTCCCCAAGAGCGGAGCATGCGCCGTTCGCGACACGCTCCCCCCGATGAGTTTCGCCAAGTTGAAACTCAGCCACAGTCTGGTTGCATGTTCATGAGGTCTAATCGTTCAGGGGTTCGAATCACTCGTCCACATCTAGTTGTTTTGAGAGAATCCTGATTGAGTTCATCTGACTGATCTTTGTCAGTGGCACGAAAATCTGTAGAACCAATAGAAGTTGTAGGCTTATCACAAATTTTTTTATCAGAATGTTACTCTTTTAAAGCAGTCTCCTAGATTATCCGTTTGTGAATGGGCTTCAAACGGATAAATTCGTTGTATGGGTCGAAGGATTTCGCCACTTTTGGTGCGTAATTTTACTAAACGAACTATACCATCATTTCCTGGGGATTAGTGTTATAATTTTTCCTGGAGGCCATTTGATCCTTTTCTCAGGTGATATTAACACAATGTCTCCAACCGATAGTTTAATATATTTCTCTGTTTTTAAAGTATGGTTTTTTAGTTGTCTTAAGTATTCGGTTCTGAACCGTTTTCTTAGATCTTCTCTGACCTTCATCTGGTATGCATACCTTTTTTGTAAGTATTTAGCGTCAATAATGTCTAGATCTGGAACAACACTTTCTTTTACATCACGAAAAAACATTGCAGGTGTCAAGGGTTCCAGTTACAAGTTCTCGGAGATATAAGATAATGGTCTGCAATTTAAAATATTTCGCAATCACAGAGTATTGTACAGAGTTTTTCATATTTCAGTGAGGCATTACCTAAAACTTTTCCGAGAATGTTTTTCAACAAGCCAATCATTCTTTCCCAAAATCCACCCCATCAGGGAGAAGATGGTGGGATGAATTTCCATTTAATTCGGTTGACAATATGATTTTTAATAATTTTATCCCAGTCAATCATTCTTAAGAGCGAATTTGCAACAACAAAATTACTACCGTTATCAGTGTAGACAATTTCAGGTCTTCCTCGGCAAGCTATAAAACGCCGGAAAGCCAATAAAAAGTTATCTGTTAACAAAGACGTTAAAAGTTCAAGATGAATTGCCCTATACGGCACATGTAAATAAAACTATCCACGTTTTTGACCCATTTTAAAAAGTAAAGGGCCAGCTAAGTCGATACCGGTCACTTCTAAAACGGAAGAATCTTTAACACGGTCTTTTGGCAAAGGTGCGGATTGTATCGTCGTGGGCCTCGAATCAAATCTTCTACATTTAGTGTATTTTTCAAAACTTTACGAATAGTTTTACAACTTTTGCAAATCCAGAAATTTTCACGTAGCATTGCCATTAAAGTCTGAGTTCCACAATGCATTTGTTTTTTATGTTTTCCATAATCAGTTTAGAGACAAGTGGATGTTCAGGAGGTAGGATTACAGGTATTCTAAAATTTTCTGTGTCTCATTAATATTCTTGACTTTACTCTTTAAAGACCAGATGAATCAAAAAATGGTTTTAAATGTCGCAAGCGTTTATCGTTTTCTGTTTTAAAGGAGACTCTTTGCACAATTTTCCAAACAAGGACTTCATATGCATTCAGTTCTTCGATTTCTAAGTTCTTTGATGTTGTTCTATTTTTATCTCTGTAGTTGTCAATATACCTTTTTATCCAGGCTGTAACGCTTTTTAATTTCTCAAAAGAAGAAATTCGTTAGAAATGAGAAAATTCATCTACATTTGTTAACGAGGATACAACTGTTTTTCTTTTTTCTCGATCAATCATATCTTTGTCATGAGAAATATCACAAGCAGACCAACAGTCTGGATTTAACTTCAACCATGCTGGACCTTCATGCCATCTTTTGGCTTTAATAGTTTCAACAGAACAACCTCTTGACAGAATATCCGCAGGATTCAAGTTTCCAGGAACAAAATTCCATGTATCAGGATTAGTAAGAACTCGTATTTCTTTTACTCTGTTCATAACAAATACACCCCAATTTTCTTCATTCTTAATCCAGTACAATGTGTTCATTGAAACTGTCCAATAAAACATCAGTATATTTTCTTCCTTTAAATCTTGTTTTATAGATTTCATTAATCTTACACCAATAACACAAGCTAACAATTCTAGTCTACAAACTGATGTGGGTTTTAGAGGAACAACTCTAGATCGTGCTTAAACTAAACGACAAGAAACTTCAGTTTCATTTTCATTCCTTAAACGCAGATGGCATATGCCATTCGAGAAGCATCACAAAAATACAAATATACGAAAGGATAATTTCAATCCAGAATCAGTATTTAGCATCATCTGTTGAGGGATTTTTATTTCTGTCAAACGAGTTGCATCATTTTTCTATTTCATGTATTTCCTATTTATTTCTTCAGGAAGACCTTCATCCCAAGTTACTTTTAATTCCCAGCAGTTTTGTAACAGAATTTTAGGAATTAAAATTACAGGGCAAGTTTATCTAATAAGGTCATAAATTTTATGAATTCCAGACAAAATTGTTCTTTTAGTAACAGGTTTATTTTCAGATTCATTTAATCCCTTAATATGACAACTTAATGTATCATCATGCTAATCCCAAAGAAGTCCCAAAATGTTGACCGTTTTAGCTTCGCAAGGTTAATCTAAAAACTCATTTATCAAGCTCCGACTGTTCTAAAATGGGTTCGATAAAAAAGGCATCCCTTTCATTTCACAGATAGTTATACGCCCACTCTTGTAATTCAAATTTAGCACTTGCCAAAATTTCAGTGGCATCATTTTTTAATTTCTTTAATTCTAATTCACCGTTCACATTTGTAACTAAATTATCAACGTACCAGGATTCTACTAATTTATTAACACCTGCACAATAATTTTCTGGTACTTCATTCAGTAATTTCGCTAATGTTGCATTTAAGAGAAACGGACTACTGGTTATTCCAAAGACCACTCTTCTATGCCTGTATATTTTCAAACGCTCAGAATTTCTCTGTTCCCACCATAAAAATCTTAAATAACCTCTGTCTTCTGGACTAAGTCTTATCTGCAGAAAAGCCTTCTTAATATCAGCACTCATGCCAATTTTTCCCAGTCGAACTCTATTCATTATAGCTGGAACAGTGTCAGTCAAATTTGGACTTTTTTTCAAAGAGTCATTTATGGAAGACGATCCTTTAGTTCTTACGGATCCATCGAAAACCGGTTTTATTTTTCTTGTTGTGGATTTCATTCGGATAACAGCATGATGGGTAAATAATGGGAGGGGTTATTAACTTCTTCCTCAGAAACAATCTCTATTATCTTCTCAAGATTAAAAAATTGCCTCATAATCTTCTAAAAATCTCCCATCCTTTAAATTCTTCACTGTGCTCTTTAATATCTTTTCTGCTATTTCCCGATAGTTAAAGTGGGGAATGATTTTCAATCCAAGGCAAACAAACTTGAAACCTTCCCTCTTCATCTCTTCTCACAATAGCAAGAAAATGTGTCATTGTTTGTTTTTCTAATTCCCTTTTAGCTTGACTTTCTGAAGGGTATAATATCTCAAGAGTGTCAAGTTTCCATAAATCAGAAATTTCACTACCTAATACTAACATAGAAAATGTATACGAACAATCATATTTATTTTCCATTTCTACAGGAATTTTCCCCATGATATTCCAGCCTAAAAAAGTTACAATGCAAACTAATCCACATTCTAACTTCTTATTTTCCCTGTAAGCAATTTTCCCACTATGTCCGCTCCTATGAGGATATGAATTTCAGAAGGGGAATGTTTGAAAAACAATTTTTTATGCATACCTTCAACATCGTTCAAAAATATATTATGGGTTTTTAACTCAATTAAATACAGCTTGATGTTCAATTTTGGAATACTAGAACAAATTTTCGCTTGATCAAAAGCTTTACAGTTACACTGATAATTATTCTTAATACTACTTAAGCGTACAATGAACTGTTTATGAGTTTCAACCACTTTGGTTCCTCCGAACAGACTATGAATAACACTGCTTTCGTTAACACATTCGCACTGCATAGCATTAGCTAAAAATTTAGATACATAGCTTCGTCGACTCCCAGAATCAATTAAACACCGGCAGTATTTCCACGCACTTTTACTATTAAAGTTTGTAATAAAACTTTCTCTAAACATATTTTGTTCGTTAAATTGAAATCCTTCTTATTTGATTTTTTCTAATCTAAACTATTTCTATCACAGATTAAATTATTGTGTTTCGATTCACATGAATTACACTTTATCTTCGAAAAGCAATTTTTTGCCAAATGGTTACTCCTTTTAAGACATAAATAACAGATTCCGAGTTTTCGAAGTTACACATTTCTGTCTGCTACAGACTTCGGGCAAGCATCGGAAGTGTGTTTTTCTTTTTCTGAATCCTCGCAAAATATGCAGCTGTTGATTGAAACCTTTAATACAGCAGCTGTTGGAATAGAAATTTTATTCATTCTTTTTTCTTTAGGAAAGTGGCTCGAATTCTGATTGTTTATTTTATCTTGAATCGAAATTATCTTTAGATTTCCTTTTTCTTTGAAAAGCAAGATTCAATTCATTCGGAATTAATTTTAATAAAACTGGTGTCAATAACGTGCCATACGTGCCGGAAGTTACGTTAAGTGATTTCAAACTTCTTATTTGTATTGCGATATCATCATACTATAACTTACGTAATGCAAATATGTTGCTAGCATTTCTAACAGGTTCTAAATTTAACAGTTTTCCCATATGTGCATTTATCATTAAATCTGTTCTACCAAAACGTGTTTTAAGTAACTCGATTGCGGCAAAATAATTCTCACTTGATAACACAAAACCACTAACAGCATTACAAGCAGCACCTGATAAAAATGAAATCAAATAATTAAATTTGTCTGTATCTGTTAAATCACCATTTTGATGTATCGCATTATGAAAGTGGTTCCAAAATTATAACCAATTAACAGGATCGCCATTAAATTTATTGATCAATAATTGGGGCAATTTAATTTTTGAATGAGAAACAGAAATATTTGACATATTATTCACAATATTACCAATTGTACTCGAAACAAAAATTTCAAGTTTTCCTTTCTCTTTTAACATAAATGTTAGTTTCGATTTCATGGAAATTATTTTCTCGGAATAAAGTTCACAAGTTTCAAATTCCGATTCATATTTAGTAGCCTCAACTAATTGAATACACAAATCGTGTTGTGTCTCTTGGAGGTATTCTTTACAATTATTTATCAATTTTGTTGTCATACTCCTACCTACAGCTTGCCTTTTCTTTAATTCTTCTATTTTCGTAGACATGTTCAAATATTTCAGATAGAAAACATTTCAATAGAAAATAGAGAATAATATTGAAAACTTTCTTCTTAGAAAAAATGTTTCAAATTACAAATCAGTGTTCTAAAATCATAAATATTCCTTCATTTAAATTTCAAATCAAAAGGAGATATTTTTCAAACAATCCTAAATCTTTCACTTCAAAATACTCTACTTTGGTGGTCCCTATTCGGGTGCCAGTTATTTTATTTCATTAAAAACAGATCATTCAAATTCTGGATAAGCAAATGAAGAGAGGTTACTTACCTTTATGATCTTCATTCTTTGATTCTGATTTGGTGCTTAGACAATATTTCAAACTCATCTAAAATTGACACTATTTTGCAAAAATCACTTTATTTTACACTTCACACAAAACAGTAACAATATGTTGATCATTACAACAACAAAAATACGCTTCTAACCTACTTAACATCATGTTCTATACACGTACACTCATCGTTGCCAGTTCTTAAAGGCAAACTTCAGAAACTTTTTTTTCTATACTCGTCCGTCTGGAGGCTCAATCCATTCCCCAAGAGCAGAGCATGCATTGTTTGTGACAATGATAACACAATGCAAACTTGTTTATTAGATTTATATCTGGCTTTGGATAAGGTTCATTTGTTTAACCGATGTTTAAATTATATGTAAATTCCTTCTTTTTCTTTTTCACAATTTAGACAAGACACACTGCTGTTACCCATCACTCCAACAAGGTATCCATACCATCCCGAAAGCTGCACAAACTAGAGCTAACAATTTCTCAACAGGCAATAATGAGCAGCCATAAGTACAGCAATAATTTATTATCTGTCATTCAGACCCACAACTCACACCTAGCAAATGCTGCTCACCTTACATCATTGTGCAACTACACAATCATTGTTGTGGTGTTTAAGGAACCATTAGCCATGATCTTTTGCAGTACTTTAATGACAGAGCAACACTTTCCATACTTATTGTATTGATAATACTGTCACTTCTCGTGGAGGCTATCTTTCAACAAGAATATCCACATATAGCTAAACATTTCTAAGAAATATGTGCATACTCTCACGACACTCCCTTGTCATGTCAGTCCTTCAGGTCATTTTCCACCTGAATACAGATTTAGTTAAAGAAAGATTAGAACTTAAGGTGATGATTACATCATTTAGCAAACAGTACATACTTATCTGGCTGCAAATTCTGCTAAGCTTGGGAATACATGATATCCAAGACTTTTTTTAATTTCCAATGTTATGGGTTACTTTTTGGCAAGGTAATGCATATCTCCATACAGTGAACATCTGCATGGACAGTCAAAATTTACACTTGGCCAGGCAGGACCTTACTCTAATTGAACATTGAGATATGTTAATACACTGGTCATACATATTCCAAAATTCAGTCATTTTGGAATATGAGTGAACTTGCAATGCAACTGCATAGCAACTTGGTATTCCAGTGATCATTTAACATCTACATGAGTTCACGGCATACTGAATATCCTCATGTGCTGATGTTAGCAGTGGATATAAATACATAACAATTTAAGACAATGTTTGCTCAATAAATGGATTGATCACTACCCAGATTTAATCACTTTATTCTTGTCTCCTCAGAGCTCATGTCTTATTTTCAGTATAATTACAGAATTCTGTTGGTCCATTGACTTTTTTTTCTTTTTTTTTTTTTTTTTTGACTCAGAATGTACTTCTTTAAAGGGTAGATATGCATTTTTCAAAATGGAATTTCATACCTCTCTTTCTTTCATTCATGTTACTCAAGCCAACTGTAATTTTCATATTAATATTAAATTTATAAATTTACTCATGATATTTAAAGAATATACCTATAAAATGTAATTGTAGTACAAATGAATATAATGAAAAGAAAGACTGTATTTAAACATTTTTTCCTAGTTTCTATACACATATAATTTAAAATGCAGAATTACTTTAAAAAACAACGATATACAGTAGGTGCCTTCCTAACCAGCCTAAATGGGACTGGGGTTAAGCCAGTTAATTAAATCTCTGGTTAAAGCGGAGAATGAAAAAAAAAAAATAATTTATGGAAATCCAGTTTTTGAAAGTAAACATTTATATAAGGGCATAAATTTTTAACAAAAGTTTTATGTAACATTAATAAGAATGTTTAAAAGATTCAGTCATTTTTTCCTCCGGCAATTCACTGCATAAATTTGCCATTTCTTTAAAAGCATCGTTCCACACAGAATAAGCCATTTCGAATGCTTTTGCTCCCTTTGTATGTGATACGATGGAAGCCTCATTGTCATTGTAAACCACATCAGCAACAGCTCTGAAGATGTTGTCATCTAACAAAGTTTCTTCCTGAAGATCCCTGTCAATGGTCAACCACCACTCCACGTCTTCAACATCAACATCTTGGCATCCACTAAGACATTTGAATGACAATATCTAGCAGAAAAGTCTGTCTCTCCAAATGCAGTGACTGCCTCTCATTCTGTTATTCTTTGACATTCAGTGTTCTTTTATTGGTGTTTTTTGTTTTGAGTGACCAATGTTTCCACCTTTCAAGGTCAACATGTGCTGTTTCTATTATTGAACTGTATTCTAGTCAACACCTTTCCTACACTTTCCGGGACCCTTTCATTTTCGAATTAAGAGGAGTGTGCGATACCATTAATGCACAAGTGTGTCATTTTTTAAAGTTCATTTATTTTTTTATTTCATATTTAAAATAAATAATTATGGAACTTTCATTTTTTTTTTTATTTTTTACTGAAATGAATTACAGCCAGTTAAATTAAAGCTGATGAAGTAGGAGTCTACTGTATACACCTACTTACTTTATGTGCATTGTTTAAGTTTTTGTTTATTCTCTGAATTTACTAATAATTCTTTTTTTTCTCTCATTCATTACTAAAATACATCACTGCTAAACTAGATTTATAAAAAATGAAAGATTTATTTGTTCAATAATCTTAATCACGTATGAACTTAAAATAACAACAAAACCATATTTACACAATTAACAATCCAACATATATAATACATTAATCATTTTCAAATCTTTATAAATAATTTAATACGATTCAAATAAGATCACAAGACATTTTTGTCTGGATGGCTCATACAGATGTAGTGAGTATTTCGTATGTTTAAAAATTACAATTTATAATGTTTTTACTTTCAGCTGTTTCATTTTGGGAGCTCTCTTCTTCAGTTCTCGACGATGCTCTCGTTCCTACAAGAAATTTTACAAATTATATTACATATAGGTACAAACATATATATACAACCAGAAATATCATTTCACATCACTGGATATTAAGCTTTTTTAGTCTGATGACCATAGTCAATACATAAATGTTAAATGCAGTGCTGTGAATATAAAACTTATTCCATAAAACTTATGAAAAACTTGTACTGAGAATTCTGTTATATTTTCTTCAAACAGATGAATTTCTAAAATGAAGAAATGCATGTGTCATTAGAAGGAGGAAGATCACCTCATGCAATTGAAATAAAATAAGCCTTAATGTATGCTATCTAAGTATTCAATACATAGGGGGAATTCAGAAATGATACATTAAAAAAGAAATAAGCTAGAGTACTATTTTTGACAACAGAACAAGCAAAAAAAAAAAACACAATTCCATTAAAGAATGACAGAAGTTTCAGAAAACACTACATGGTGCTTTTATGTGTAAAGAAGCTGTTCAGTTTCACCACGCTTTTCAATTTCACTTGCGTTATCTATGGCACGTAGCAAGAAATTAGAAGTACTAATGCAGAGGACTTGCTCTAGCATTTTGGGCCCCCTAAGCAATTAACACAGTAGGTCCCCCCATATAAATAAAATATATTAATAATTTAAAGTGAGATTAACCTTTTTTAATTATCACCTTCCAAAAATTGGCTGCCTAAGTTGCTTATACATGAAAGCTGGCTCTGCTAACACATACTACTAAAGGTATCGAGGCCGATGCCTGAGTGGATACAAGGCAATAGAATTTTTAGAATTTAGACAGCGTTAAAAGATTAGCACTGGACACAGATGCTGTTATTACAAAAATCAACAAAAATCAATGGATCAACAGAATTCTGTAATTATGGTGAAAATAAAACTGGTAGTGATCAAACCATTTATTGAGCCTATTCATGAGAACCGGTATGTAACAGTATACCAGATGATTCAAGAAGTTTGACATTGAATCATACTTGAGTTAGAATAGATTTTAAGATACCCTTTGTATTATATCGTAATTGTTTCATTTATGGTAAGCGGACTAGGTGAATGTTATGGAAACCCTAGTATGACGTATACGTTTGCCTTATTCCAGGAAATTTGGAACGATGGGACGTTTTGTATGGGTTTTGTTGTGTGTGTTGGTTGGGAAATATATTGCTTGTTTCTTTGTTTAGATGGTAGAATGGCTGAATATAGCAATATTAATTTGAAGTTTCTGTATGATCTGGAACGAAAAGGGAAAAGAGCGTTAATTGACTGGTGTGCAAATGAAGGTTTACTTGGTAACCATTATAAGTGTCCTGTATATAGGAAGGATATGCGTTTAGTTGAACATAAAAATCGTTTAGATGGATTTGAATGGGTTTGTAGAATGAAAGGTTCACATGGTCACTATGTGAAGCATTTGATCAGAAAGGGTACCTGGTTTGAAAAAAGTCATTTGAGTATGATTGATATTTTGATTTTTACATGGCTTTGGGTATACGAAGGGAATTTAAAAATCAACAAGACAGAATTGAATATTAATAATGATAAGACGGTAACGGATTGGAAAAATTTTTGTAGGGATGCATGCGTGGATATTTGTCTTTGGAAAGGTGAAAAGATTAGGGGTGCAGGAACTGTTGTTGAAATAGATGAAAGCAAATTTGTGAAACGGAAGTATAATTGAGATAAACGAGTGGTGGCAAAGTAGGTGTTTGGTGGAATAGAACGAGGGATGGGAAGGTGTTTTTTCGAAGTGGTTGACGATAGAAGGAAAGAAACTTTACTGGATGTAATTGAATGAAATATTTTACCAGGTACAACTATTATATCTGACTGTTGGAAGTCATACAATTGTCTTTCTGATAACGGGTTTGTTCAGCTTTCCATGAATCATGCATTGACGTTTAAAGATCCAGAAACGAGAGCTCATATAAATAATATTGAAGGCATGTGGAGTGTTGTGAAACGAGATTTCCGGGAAAATGCCATCAACAGTTGGGAACCACGCAGGATATTTTTTACTTTTATTTTTGTGAATTTATGTGGTGACGCCGATATACGGATTCGAGTTCAGATAATTTTAGAAAGTTTTTGGATGCTGTTAAGAAATTTTATGCGTCACAGACTGAAGGGTAAGCGTATATTTGCTTTTTGTAGTGCTTAAATGTATAAAACGTTTTTCCTTTTTTATGTTATTTTATTGGTTTAAAATGGTTTGATTTAAAATGTAGTTTATTGAGATTATGTATTTTTTGTTTGCCTGTACTGTAGAATTGTGTGCGCCTTTGATTTTTTAAGTGAAAATATATCAATATGTACATGGACAAATTCAAGGGAGTGAGAGTAAGGCATACTTTGTGCAATTCTTTGATGTTTTTTGAAATGAAAATAGGTCGATGTGTACATGGATAAAGTCAAAGGAGTGCGCAATGCCATTTTTGAGCAATTCTCTGATTATTTTTTTTTAAGTGAAAATAGGTCGATGTGTACATGGATACCGAGTTTTTGCAATTCTTTGCCTTGTTATTTTGTCTTTGTGTAGCGGCGATTTAGCGTAGTTTGTGCAATTCTCTGATTTTTTTTTTAAATGAAAATAGGTCGATGTGTACATAGATACCAAGTTCGTGCAATTCTTTGTCTTGTTATTTTGGCTTTGTGTAGCGGCGATTTTTGGCGTGAAGATTGCCGCTACGTCAGCCAAAATAAGAAGTAAAAGAATTGCATAAACATGGTATCCATGTACCGCCAAAAATCGCCAAGGGGTACCCTAAAGTATATTTTTACCCATACTTGATATCATCATAGGTGAAGTCCTAAAATGTATGCACAATGGATGCCTTACCACTTGGAACCATCTTAAGAGACATGTCTGCAATTCTTGTGGTGATATGCAGATGACAAGAAGGATTTCCTGTCACAAATTCTGACTAGTGATAAAGACTTGTGTCACCATTTCAAACTAACATCAAGATGTCATAATCTGAAATAGAAACATGATCCATTCTGCCCCCAAAAACATTGCCTTTATTCTCTATACATTGTAATCACAAGCACCCATACTTTACTTAAAATCTGAACTTCAGCTCACTGTCATGGTAGCCAGCTTCTATTAATAACTATATTAACTAGGATAGTGATAGGCAAAAGTTTTCAACAATATAGGCAAATACACAAACAGGTCTTAATGCAAGGATTTATATATTCTTAGAAACCTAACATAATTATTACATGTGTGCAAAAATCATAGCGGACGATGACTCACCTCCCATTTACGCTGTTTTTCTGGATCTTCTTCATTCATCATCCTTTCCTTCTCAGCACGTCGCCGTTCTTCACGTCTAGCCTGAGCTGCTTCTTGACGCTGCGCATGGGTTGTTTTCAAAAATGCTTCTTCAACACGTTGGCGATTTTTTTCAGCTTTCAGTTTAGCCTAAAATTGGAATTTTGAATAAAATGTATACCTTTGATACTGAAATGCAATTTTCACAACTGAGCTTTTAATAAGATTACTCTAACTGAATGTGTATTTTTACAGCTTTCTTTTGCAGCTACAATAAACCATATAGATGTTTTATATATACCATTATAGATACATATAACTTTATTCGAAGACTGACATACTTGCACTTATACACTCAATGATGTGAATTTTTATGTCTTAATGAAGTATCTTTCCAAATTAATTAAAACTGTGCAAAATTATATACATTATGCACTTTTATGTATTTATTACAGTCAATGTATTCCAAATCTATTTTACCATTTGATTAATACCATAATTTGTCAATAGGAACTTAAATATTTGGTATGCAGTGGCAATATATAAGAAAAATGAAATAATGAGCTGCTAGATATCTCATTTATAAAGCTCTAAGGATCAGCAATTTCATCCAAAGTTCTTTTTTCAATGAAGACCACTTGATTCTATTACGACATTAGTTCTCTTATCTTTTTTGCCACATGCACCCCTTTCACCACTGCCAGAAGATCACTCCCTTCCCCTGGCTAAAACCCCAAAAAATAGATATATACATTTATTTAGATTATTTTTAACATATTTTATAAATTAAAGATTGAAAATGTACAGAAAATGTTGATAAATACCAAAACTTGAAAAAAAAAAAAAACTAGCTTTTTATATTCCATAACTAAAATTACATATTTAAAAGCTAAATAAAAGGCTGACTGCATTCCCCCCTGAAATTTCTTCAGTTTACGAACCTGTGTGCTATAAGCAAATGTCTTAAATTGTCAGTATTCTTTGGACAGCCTCATAATGTGTACCTTTAAGGAATATCTGAAATTCAAGGCAAATATCAAGGCATTCATCAAATATAGTTAAAACTACTGCTTTATGGAGCTCTTGGAGGAAAAACAAATCAGTGTTATACTGAACTCATAAGAGTAATTTAATTTGTAGCAGTTAAGACAAATTGCATTTAGCAGAATTTATATGAATATCCTTTATGTTCATATATATGTCACTGGGAAATCATATCACAATGGCATGTGCATTTTCCCAAAGTTTTTAGAAGAGCAAAACTCAGTAAGCTTATTAGACATAAAAAACAGCTATTTAAAACAAACTTGTCTTTGTTGATGAAAAGTGGATTACTTATGAAAACCTTGATTGCCATGGTCAATGGCCTTTCTATTGACAAAACTTCAGTTCTAAATACTAAATCTCAATGCCAAAAATATCACTTTTATGTATAAGCAGAAGTAGAAATACAAAGCACACTGGTTATCAAAATTAAAGGATAATGAGAAAAAATATGATAAGTTAACATTGCAATCAGTACCCAATGCTGTAATTATTTATGTTAGTTAAATACAATTGAACATTTTTCACTTCTATTTTTCCCCTTCAATAAAATTGCACTTCTGCACATACACTAGCGACGAAAATATGCAAATTCGGTGATTGACAATATGGTGCTCAATGGATGCATGTTGAAATTCTGGTCTCGAGTGTTGTTTAAAGTGAATATGATTTCTGAGAATGATCAGCATTCAGTAGTTATGGCTCAAAGTCATCATTTAAGCGAAGGTCAAAAGTGGCAAATAATTGGTAGAATCGAGGGAGGTCAAACACAAATGGAGGTTGCCCACGTTCTGAATATCCCCCAAAGTGTCATATCGAGTTTGGAGCTGCTTTCTAAGCAGCTGATAGACAGCCTAGTCGAGGGTGACCAAGAGCAACAACTGCACCAGAAGACCATTTTCTGTCACTGTTGGCTCAAAGAAAATGGCAAACAGCTATAGGAGATTTGGTTTTAGAATTTCAGGCTGCCACAGGAACGCGAATTAGCCATTCTTCTGCTGCAAAAAGGCCTAACAAGGTTATACTATATGCGATAAAACCTATGGTTTGTGTCCCACTCACTCCAGTTTCCAGATCCTCTGTTTAAATTGGTGTTGTTGTCATGTTCAATGGAGCCAGAAGACTGTGCCCAAGTATTGTACATGGACAAGTCCAGATATAGCCCAAACAGTGATTCTAGATATGTTTTGACCTGGAGAGAGGAAGAAATATGCAACTTGCTTTCCCTTGCCTGTCAAATACCTGTTTCAGCGACTACGGTTTAATAGTTTGGGGAGGAACCATGACAAATAGCTGCACCAAGCAGCATATTATTCAAGGAGGTTCTGTAACCACTCGGAGATATGTGGACAAAGATTGGAACCCCAAGTTAAGCTCACTAAAGTTGCGTTCGACCTTCTCGAGCATATGTGACATCATAATATCTGCAAACAGAAGCTATCACTCAAAAAGAATGGTCACCTTACTCACCCAGTTTGAACTCAGTTGAGCATATGTTGGATGCCTTACGGTAGCGAATTTCAGTATGCCAAATGCCTTTCTGGACCCTCCAGGAGCTGAAAAGTGCACTTTCAGAAGAGTGGCTTATAACTGTACAAAACTTGATCAATATTTTCATAAAGTCTATGGAATCAAGATGTGAAGTACACATATCTGTCCGAGGTGACCATACACCACAATAAATAAAAATGTCTTACACAAGAGATGACTTAATTTTTCTATAACTTTCCAATTTCCATAAATTTGGGTTTTAATTTCAATATTTTGTGAATAATCAACTGCCAAACATTGTAATTTATGTTAACTAATGCTTTTGCAGAAATTTCTATTAATAATTTTTCTTTAAGTATCAGTTATATCTTATTTCTGTCATCATCCTTTAGTTTTGATAACCAGTGTATATACTACTAAATGCACAGTCATGAATCTGTTCCTTTTAACTTTTGGCTGTAGACATGGCTGGGTGACGTTGACAAAACTAATTTTGGCGATCACGATCTTTATTTGTAGGCACACAAAAATTATTTCTTTGGCAGACAAATTATTTTTCAATCATAGTTGACTACAAATAATTTTTACACACACAGATAAAAAGATGCGACATCATTTCAGGCAAATAAGCAGCAGCGTGAAAAGGTAGCATGTTGCCAGCATGAAGGCATAAGCTAAAGAGAACGCAGCAGTTCAAAGGAAGGTGATGGTTTCAGTTCGAATTAGAGAAAAGTTTTGGTTTACAATTATTTGATTAGGCAGGAAGTACCTGCATAAAACGCTACGTAATTTTGAATGATCTCGATTTTGGGAGAAAGGATGAATTTTAGAGGGAGAAAGCATCAAATTTAGAATGCTAATTTTGAGGTTGAGAATTATTTTTTAAAACAACTATCATATTTTGTTATATCCACCAATCGAAGAAGCTAGAAAAATTGCTCAAAAAAGATATGATGATTATCATAATGTAAATAAAGATAGATAAGATACTCATTATAAACCTAGTAATTTTAAAATATGTGATTTAATAATATATGAAGAATTCCAACATCCTAATACACGTAAAATCTCTATTCCTCTTTCAGGCCCTTACAAAATTACAAACAATATTCTGAAGTTACTTATGAAAGAGACCAACCTAATCCTCTCACAAAAAAGAAGTCAGAAATTGTTCATTCAACCAGACTAAGACCTTTTAATCCAGCAAGTGAATTTAAATTAACTGTTAGAAATAGTAGAATAGTTTCTGTTCAAAATTAATTAATTTTTTAATTTTTCAAAATTCTTCATTAAATTTTTTTCTTGATTATGGCATTTAATACCTGATTTAGACTACAAACTGTAACTACGACCAATTATTTTTACCAATTTTGACCTTTCCCAGTCTGGCTCCTTTCTTTCTTCCCAAAGTTTTTCTGTTCAAAATTTGTTGTATACATCCTCCATAGCCCAGAAGATGAGGAGAGGAAAAACTCTACCAACACATTTTGAAAAGATGAATGTTTTATTCTTTTTTCCGACACTAGGTTTTAAACTATGTGTATTACTCCTTGCGTCCTCTCTTCAGAAAGGAAGCAAGAAGTGACAGCACACACCCACTGTCCCCTTAGGTAATACTCCTAACAGCCCCTCAAAATTTTATCTTTTTTTTTTAAATTTTATTGTTAGGAGATTCAACTATGGCCAAGAAACTACTTTGGGTCTTTGCATACTTTCCATACCTCCGATCCTCTGACCATAGTTTAACACAGTAATTCTGCCACACACATAACACATATATTTCACATAATTTTAGAAAACAAAAATTTTCTTTCCTACATAATTCTGTAACAAAATGTTCTTTTCTTGTTGTAGGGTAATATTCATTTCTAGTTTCCAAAATTCTAAAAAAGATTTGATCACACAAGCTATTTGTCTTATATTTTAATTCTGTAGGATTTTGTATTTTTTACATTTTGATTTGATTCATTTAAAAACATTTCTTTTTTCTTACAAAACACTTTGATACAATGTACAATGCCAAATACCAGTTACATTTATTAGGCAATGGAGGTTTTTTGATATTCTGTACTTAAGCCCTCAACCATCAGCAATTAGCAACACTGATTTAAAGAAGACATGCCACAAAAAAAAAAAAAAAAAAAAGTATTGTCATAATGCATGATATTATTAGAGATCTATATTGAATTGTTTTCTTGAGGTATTATATTGTTTTGTATTGAATTTTTATATTTCTTTACAATATGTCAATGTATTGTTAATTACCTATGATAAGAAGAATGAATGCAATTAGTACATTACTCATAAATTGTATATCTTCTAATTTTTACATAAAAGATGTTCAACATTGAGAAATTTCAAACACATTTCATTCAATTTCAACTATATTTGAGAAAAGACTCTAAAACCAAAATTTCAATCTTCACTGGACATTTTGAAGAAAATTGAAGATTTTCATGATTCTAATTTATTATTTGGTATTATTCTTACATATATTATTGTCTTATAGTTCTAAATTAGATGTTTGGTTACAAATTATGTTTGTTTATAAATGATAGGTTATATTGTAAAATTATATAATTACATGTTTTCTAATTATACGAGAAAGATCATGAGTTATGATAGGGCGTAGTTCAAGCCTATATGCTATGTCCTGGATGTTTTTTCATGTCTTTTCTCATACTCTAAATTTTTATTGCTTCACTAATGTACTAATGCTTTGCTCTTCCAGCCTCTCAATTTGAGGGGGGAGATGTAAAATATAAAAAATATGATGGCCTTGCTCTACGCGAACAGGAAACCTCAAATTAACTTTCCGCAATTTCAGGATCTTCCCCCCTAGACCAGTACTTTTGAAAACACTCTAGCACGTAATGTAACCACTGATATAAATACTAAGTATGTGCCATTTTTTAGTCGGACTGCTTCCTGCCATTGCTGCTCTGCTTATTCTTCTTTCCTTTGTTTTAAATAATTATGACGTAAAAAGTCTAAATTCAATCTCATTTAATTTTTATTGGACATGTAGTCTGGAGAGTTTTATCTAAGTGAGAAAATGATATTTATATTACGTAATAACTGATCGTTATTTTCTTTATTCAATTTTACACAATTTCCTAAGACTGCTATTTATTTATTAACTTTTATCTGAAATACTTAATTAAGTAAAATTTTAGAATTATGTAATATAGTACAGTTCTTATCTAAATATCATACACAATAACCATTTACTTTTTGATTTATTACGACTTCTACAATTGTTCCTTAATTTAACAGTATCAATGTTTTCATCAAGCATATTACATTCAAGCACTACGCAAAAATTTAATAATGTAATGTAACACCATTTAATAATCATATAAGTCTGATATAAAAAAAATGAAATTTTCAACTGCACTTAACCTTACTTTGAGCACACAAATAAAAATGGTATTATTTCTTCAAAAACTTGATCATTGTATATTAGCGCATTAAAGTGCCCAAATAAGTACAACATAAATGTCGTCCATATGGACATTATGAATAAATAATGAACACAACATTCTAAAAACACATTATGTTTTACAATATATATTACATGACATCAAGGAACATTTATAACACATGCTAATAAAAAAAAATCTGATGTTGTACACCACGACTTCCTTGTATGGAATATTAAATTATACGCATTTTGCATTTCATTTAAACTTGTTGGATTGAATTAAATCTACTTCATCGATAGTGCATAAACCACAATAGAATAAGTGCACTCTTTCAAATTCACTACATTTGTTTACCACAGCCACACTCTGGCACTAGCTTCACTTAACAGCATTACATCTCATTCATTTTATAACTCATCAGAAGGCACAAAAATTATGAATATCATCTGGAGAATAACCTAATTGTTGCCACGCATTCTATTCAAATACTATAATAAATCTAAAACGATGTGTAAAAGAAATTAACCCCCCCCCCCAAAAAAAGTTTCTCACAGACGATTTAGTATCTCTCATTCAATTAATTCAGTTCTCCCTTTGCAACAAGGCAAAAATACAAAAACTCAAAATATCTGTATTAAAAATTATGAAGTAAATCTTAAAACACTTATTTCCTCAAATAAATCCCAGAATAGATTAAGCATGATTTAATTTGCAATAATAAAAGAAGGCCTTATCTTAGTTGTTGCGAAGGTTATTTTTCCTAGATTGGCAATAAATCCACTATTCTGCTAAGTTTCAAATGTAAACAAATATGTCCACCTTGAGAAAAATGATTAAGCTTAGCCTCACTTAAACAATTTTTAAATTAGTGATAATTCTACAAATCTTGAATGCAAATTTACTAAAGACATAAAAACCTTAACTGGAAGATAAGAACAACATAATTCAATCATTTTTAAAGCAAAAAATGCACAATTTACCAACATAT
>KK119412.1:62886-91359 GCA_000611955.2 Stegodyphus mimosarum
ATATATATATATATATATATACATAAATTCACATATTTTTGGTGCAGCCAATTGCATACTAAACAGGAGGTGCACATCTACATGTTATAGCAGTCCTATATACAAAATTTCAACGTTCTGAGGCTACTCATTTTTTAGTTATGCAAGATGCGTACGTATGCACAGATGCCATGAAAAAATCTCTTTAAAATCCATTTTAAATCAGTTTTATAATTTTTTTTTTGGAAAAAGAGTCCTTTATTCTGTTCTTATGTATGAACACTCAAAAACATTGTTAAATTGCATTCGACAGAAGTCAAAATGGGTATTTTCATTGAACTATGATACCCGAAATTTTTTGCGATTTCAATACTCCTTTTTTAATTCGTACAAGGAAGTAAAAATAACAGAGGTCAAAAACAACTTTTTTCATGAACGAAACCGATTAACATATACAGTAGATAAAATTTTATTACTAATATTAACAAATTCATATTTTATTAAATTCATAAAATCTAATTTCTAATTGTCTCTTTAAAAAGAAGGTTTGAAGCGTTGCTTTTACATAATGGGGTTAATGCCTACTGGACTTTATACTTAAAGGGAAAGCTGCACAATTTCAAAGAAATTTAAAATAAGTCCTCACATATAAAATGCCAAAAGCATGAACAGATGATTTATGAAAATCTTAGACTACTGTGTATGCTTCATAGGGGACTCATGTTCTCATATTTCATAAGTGAATGGGACAGTAAAGTAAACTATCAAATTTGGAAACAAAACCACTGACCACTAAAAAAAATTCCAGTTTAGCAGAAATACTACTTCAAAGTAAATTCTTACCAGTAGCAAAGAGAAACTGCTTCACATAAACATAAGATTCATGAGAACAATCCACAAATTAATTAATTTTCATACATCTGTATCAAAATTTTTCATATTTATTGGAAATAAAATTGAAAGAAGATATTTACCCAGTGTGGTAATTGTCTTTATACACAGTCCAGTCACATTAATGTGACCACCACGTACTTTCCATGTCAGAGTTAAATAACCAATCACAGAAGGCAGGTGGCAGCACAGTGCAGCTGAGCGTATATAAAGGGTGTGTGAGGGCTTCGGAAAACATTTCAATCGTTGGCGTAATGCAGAAACGAAGCGATTTATCTGACTTCCAAAAGGGCACGATCATTGGCTTTCGGGCCAAGGGTGGAAGCATTTCCGAAACGGCTGAGTTTGTGAACTGTTCGCGTGCCACCGTGGTAAAAGTGTACCGTGCATGGCAAAATGGGACTGTCCAAAATCAGCGACGTGGCAAATGTGGTGCACCACGGGCCATAGATGACAGAGGCGAACGACGGTTGCGGAGATGCGTTCGGGCAGATAGACGGGCTACCGTTGAGCAACTGACCACCAAAATGAACCAAGGGGCTACCAAAAGTGTCTCCCAAAGTACTATTCAGCGAACATTGCTGCGTCTGGGCCTCCGAAGCAGACGCCTGGTTCGTGCACCTATGCTGACTGCTGTTCATCGACGGCGAAGGCTAGAATTTGCACGCCAGTACAGCAGCTGGACGTCCACTGAGTGGCGACAGGTTGCGTTTTCGGATGAATCGCGTTTTATGCTCCATCGGACAGATGGACGTTGGCGTATAAGGCGTGAAACCTCTGAAAGGAACCACCCTGCAACCATTGCCGGAACGGTCCAAGCTGGAGGCGGGAGCATTATGGTCTGGGGAATGTTTTCCTGGCATTCTCTAGGTTCACTGATCATTGTGGAAGGCACAATGGATCAATACAAGTACGCATCTGTCCTTGCGGACCATGTTCACCCCTACATGCGCATTGTTTTTCCTCAGGATGATGGCATCTTCCAGCAGGACAATGCGAGGTGCCATACAGCTGCCAGTGTACGTGCGTGGTTCGAAGAGCACCAGGATGAGTTTACCGTCCTCCCCTGGCCAGCAAACTCACCTGACTTAAACCCAATCGAGCATCTGTGGGACCATCTCGATCGAGTTGTTCGCGCCATGGATCCTCAACCGCGTAATCTAGCGCAGCTGGCCACGGCATTAGAGTCGGCATGGCTCAACATCCCAGAGAACACCTTCAGGGACCTATGTGACTCTCTTCCTGCACGTCTCGCAGCAGTCCGCTCTGCGAAAGGTGGTTATTCTGGCTTTTGACAGATGGTCACATTAATGTGACTGGACTGTGTAATATATATCAATTGTCCTTTCACCTAATCAGTCACCCACGGGTTTTATTCCCCTTTTTTACTGAAATGAATTCACTGGTTTGGGTTTCACCAAAAGGTGAAGAAACTGCTATTCTGTTTCTTTAAGAAAGAAATATTTTTCACAAAGATTGTGTTGGAATACCCACAACAAAAAAATTAAAATGTGATTTATAACCAAAATAGCTGTGCAACCTTCACTCATGCTAAGAAGAAAAAGGTGTTTAGACACAAACATGGTTTGTTACATCACTCACTCCTTTTGTTGCTTCCATCCTATTCATTTGCTTATGGTAAGAAGAGTTAACATTTATTGAGTATTGCAAATCACAGCTATCTTCAAATAAAACACAAGAAAACAGTTGATTAGAATAACTACATAACAAAGGTAGGTGTCAAATTTTTATTATCTCGTTCTAATGTTAAAATCCTTAAGCACAACAAAATTGAGGAAATTAATGAAAAGTCTTTCATAAAAAGAAAACAGTAATGTAGGCTGTGTCCTTCACCTACAGTGGTTTTTTGAAGGAATTTGTCAAGAAATTAGACCTCCTTTTTGCTGTTTCAATTATTCTCTTCCATATGTTTGACACAAAGATGTGGGGAAAGAAATATGCCATAATGCACCAATAAAATGCATGGTATGTCTTTAACTAAAAACTACCAAATAATGTTGGATGAAATTTTTATGAATGAAGTTGAAAGGAAACCTGAATTTTCCTTAAGAATGGAAGATTTGGAATAAAAGTAAAGATTATACAGCCATAGTTAAATACATGCTACAAAATTTTAAATCTTTAAGCTGCTTTACAAATATATAACATCAATTTTTAAATTCACATACCACATACATACAGAATGCATTTTCAGATCTTGATGCAATAGATCAGCAACAAAAAAGCACTTATACAAAAACTAAGGAAACAGTCAGAGGCATCAGGATTGCTAGAATCTTAATATAGTTACTGCTGGAAGTGGCAATGTTGGAACTCAGATGTCTGATATAAGAGAAAGAGCAAAACCACAATTTTAGTAACAAAAGGAAAGGCAAAAAGCAAAAACTCTGACTTAGGCCATTGGTTTTTATTTTATTGTGTAAACAATTGTATTTTCATATTTTCTTATTATATGCACAGTATCTTCTACTGAAATCCTTCCATTTGATTGCTTCAATCCTTATTCAGTTTAACAGGATACATGTATCTGTAACACTAATCAGAGCAAAAAATAACACCTATCAGAAGGGAAGACTACAATGATTTTCTAATTCAGCAGTCCTTAAGCCAAAAAGTTGGGAAAATATTTGACACTTTTCATTTGAATGAGTTCCATTTAGCACCAAACTTAAATGCCAGTGGCAACCTTAACATGATAATAATGTTTCATGAAAAGAGTAATTATTTTACTTATAATGAATATAATACATACAATGTTTAATATGCACAATGCTGCACTTAAGCAATTTTCTAATATTTTTAAATTAAAAACATCAGAGAATAGCACAAATTTGGCATCAGCAAGCGTCATGAGTGTGCACGGGAAACATTATACACAGTCCAGTCACATTAATGTGACCATCTGTCAAAAGCCAGAATAACCACCTTTCGCAGAGCGGACTGATGCGAGACGTGCAGGAAGAGAGTCACATAGGTCCCTGAAGGTGTTCTCTGGGATGTTGAGCCATGCCGACTCTAATGCCGTGGCCAGCTGCGCTAGATTACGCGGTTGAGGATCCATGGCGCGAACAACTCGATCGAGATGGTCCCACAGATGCTCGATTGGGTTTAAGTCAGGTGAGTTTGCTGGCCAGGGGAGGACGGTAAACTCATCCTGGTGCTCTTCGAACCACGCACGTACACTGGCAGCTGTATGGCACCTCGCATTGTCCTGCTGGAAGATGCCATCATCCTGAGGAAAAACAATGCGCATGTAGGGGTGAACATGGTCCGCAAGGACAGATGCGTACTTGTATTGATCCATTGTGCCTTCCACAATGATCAGTGAACCTAGAGAATGCCAGGAAAACATTCCCCAGACCATAATGCTCCCGCCTCCAGCTTGGACCGTTCCGGCAATGGTTGCAGGGTGGTTCCTTTCAGAGGTTTCACGCCTTATACGCCAACGTCCATCTGTCCGATGGAGCATAAAACGCGATTCATCCGAAAACGCAACCTGTCGCCACTCAGTGGACGTCCAGCTGCTGTACTGGCGTGCAAATTCTAGCCTTCGCCGTCGATGAACAGCAGTCAGCATAGGTGCACGAACCAGGCGTCTGCTTCGGAGGCCCAGACGCAGCAATGTTCGCTGAATAGTACTTTGGGAGACACTTTTGGTAGCCCCTTGGTTCATTTTGGTGGTCAGTTGCTCAACGGTAGCCCGTCTATCTGCCCGAACGCATCTCCGCAACCGTCGTTCGCCTCTGTCATCTATGGCCCGTGGTGCACCACATTTGCCACGTCGCTGATTTTGGACAGTCCCATTTTGCCATGCACGGTACACTTTTACCACGGCGGCACGCGAACAGTTCACAAACTCAGCCGTTTCGGAAATGCTTCCACCCTTGGCCCGAAAGCCAATGATCGTGCCCTTTTGGAAGTCGGATAAATCGCTTCGTTTCTGCATTACGCCAACGATTGAAATGTTTTCCGAAGCCCTCACACACCCTTTATATACGCTCAACTGCACTGTGCTGTCACCTGCCTTCTGTGATTGGTTATTTAACTCTGACATGGAAAGTACGTGGTGGTCACATTAATGTGACTGGACTGTGTATATATTATCATTACGCAGTTGCTCATCATGTGATATAAAAAGACTACCACTTTTGGCAACTGGTACCCAATTAAAGGAAAAGCTTTAAAAAGATTTCACAAATTAAAACTTTGCAGGCCTAAGTAATGAATCAATTTTACTTGCAATAACTAACAGTTACTATTCAAATAAGAAATGAATAATTTAGATTACCAAATTACTTTGTGACAGTTTCTAGAAATTCATGCCAACAGTTTTCTCAACAGTCTCCTCTCTTTTTTTTTAACTTGAATAATTTCCTCCACATATTCATATATTGATTAATTATATAATAACAGCAAGCTTACCTCTTTAGTGAGATGAAATCTCTTCACTTTTTCTATTGAATAAAATACTAACTGCAGTAAAGGCTTCAAATTTTCCATAATTTCTGGAGTAGTTTTCCCTTTGCCAGGAACTAAAATAATATAAAAATTTTAGAACATTTAAAATATTCAGTTCCTTTCAGTGCATTCAATGATTAAATATTAAAGTTGTAAGGTTTATCTTATTAACAGTTATTTTAAGTTTTGTATCTTTCCTATCTTATTCTAATTTCAACTTACAATTTCCTGCCAGAATGTAATTTCAGAAACACAGATAATGCAAATGAGAAAGAGTACTATTTAAGTCGTGACTTAACCGACTTCAAGAGAGAGAGTCCGATTCCTGACTAGCGCGCGTCTGCTTTCTGGCTAAGTCTCTCTTAGCTGTTATTACGCTCAGCCATATCTTCGGCCCTTGCTAGGCTTCGCCGATTTAATTAATATTTAGGGGCCAACTAGTTAGATTCCGATAGCTTCGGCTATATCCTTTAAGAGCTTTAGTTAAGCAAATTTCAGTTCAAATTATTAGTATTTTAAGTTCAAGCCCGAGTGGCTGCTTTATGTAAAGTTCCAAGTCGGAACTGATTGTAAATATACTGAGTAATAAAGGGTTTTAAACCCTCCTTAAGTCTCACGTGTTCATGGAGTTCTGAGCTAGAACTTTAGATTTAAATAATTGAACCTCATACCTGGTGTCCGAAATTGTTCTTAACGAACTATGCCGTTGGGTACGGAAGATTTCTCGTTGACCCCTCCAAACTTTTAGTTTCCTCAAGCACAACCCAACCCGATGGAGGGATTTGGATTCATCTTAGAAACTATGACAGCAGTGATGAAGCCAGCAGCAACGTTCGACGTTAAAGGATCCACAATGATCTTTCTGGAACAGCTGGAATTACACTTCACGTTATATCCTGTGAACCAGCCACAGAGAATAATCATCCTGACGACGAATTTAAAAGGTCAAGCCCTTATCTAGTACAAGAATATTGACAAAAATTTGTTGGAGGATTCAGGATCCGAAACTTATACTTGGGAGAATTTTAAAAATTCGCTATTGAAAGCATTCCCAATCATAAAAGACCGCGCAAGATTCGAATCTGAGCTATATAGTAAATACCAAACTAAGGGGGACGAATTAATGGATTTTATCTTAAGGAAAATTAATAGTGTCAAATTATTATATGGGAAGAAGCCCGACAATGAAATCATAGAAATAATTTTGCCGATGTTGCTTCTGTCAATACAGGACTTTCTGGAAGTTAGAAACCCACAAACCCTGGAAAACTTATTCCAGCTAGCAGTCAAATTTCAGAGCAGGCGAATGGCGGAAAGCACGTGTGCCAAGAATTTTATGCATTATTCAAAGTTGCACAATCAAACAAAACCTCAGGAAAATCAGCAGAGTTTCTATCGACAAGAGGGGAAGGTAGGGAAGCCGGATACAAGGAAAGCTGGTCAGAACAAAGCATGGCGAAATAAAAAGCAGTTGGACAGAGGGGGCAAAAGAAAGGATTTAAACTAATCATGGTGACTAGGAAGAGGGCAACATCACCATGTGAGAAGGTAAATCCCTCAGAAATCAAGCTGAATACTCTATTCGTACAAAATTTGGCCTTGTGAGAAATTCAAATATTACTAAACGATGTCCCTACGACTGCCTTACTAGATACAGGGGCTCAATGCAGCTTCCTCTCGCAGGATTTTTTTAAAAAAACATTTTCGTTAATATAGACTGTTCAAGACAACGGGGCAACGTGTGACTGCTGCTCAAGGAAAACAATGCATCTGCTTGGGAAAGGTGGGGCTGTATGTAAAAAAAAAACGAAGTTCTGAAAATAAACTTTCTCGTGGTAAAACATTTACTAACCGCAGTCATATTGGGGGTTGATTTCTTGCACGTAGCTAGCGCAAATATTAATTTTAAAGATTCTCCTTACAGTTAAGATGGACAAAATTCAAGAAAAAAAAGTTGCAGTCCCGAAGGTGAATCTAAGTCACCTCGAAGAAAGAGAAAAAGAACGAATTCAACAGTTGGTAAGAACCTTTTCTAATTTATTTGATGACAAACCTAGCTTCTGCCAGATTGTCTTGCATAGCATAGATATGGGTAATGAGCCCCCATTTCGTTCGAAGCCATACCGATATGATCGTGTGAAGCAAGACATTCTTGAGCAACACATTAAGAAATGCTCGAGGACAAAATAATTACGCCAAGTACCAGTCCCTATGCTAGTCCTGTAGTTTTATGTAGAAAAAAGAATGGACTGCCAGCCGCAGATTCGAACACATGGAGATTCGCCACTGACTACCGAAAATTAAATAGCATAACGAAATACCCCACATATCCCCTCTCGATAATAGACGAAATTATAAGAAAAATTCGTTCAACTAAATATATGACAACCTTAGACCTGACGTCAGGCTATTTTCAAATTGCAGTAAAACCCGAGGATGTAGAAAAAACAGTGTTTATCACAAAGTCAGGCATTTATGCCTTTTTAAGAATGCCGTTTGGCTTAAGCGGAGCTCCGGCTATATTTCAAAAAGTTATGAATATTGTGTTAAGGCCAGTTTTGGGAAGAAGTACCGTAATTTATCTCGATGATATTATTGTAACAAGCGAAACCTTAGAGGAACACATTAAACATTTGGAGGAAGAGTTCACTTTATTGCAAGAAGTGGGCCTTAAAGTTAATCCTAAAAAGTGCAAGTTTGCCGCCAAGGAAATGAGGTACCTTGGCTATAAAATCTCGAAAAACGATATAGAAACTGACAATTCGAAAATTTTAGCGATCAAAAGTTATCCACTGCCAAATACGGCTAAAAAGTTATCGTCCTTCTTGGGCATGTGTTCTTATTATAGGGTATTCATTAAAGATTTTGCTAAAATAGTTAAATCTTTGTTGGTGCTTAAACGAAAAAAGACTAGGTTCACATGGATAGCGGAGGCAAACACGGCTTTTGAAGAATAGAAACACAGCTTAATTAACGCCCCTGTTCTTAAACTCCCGGAAGGGGATCAAAATTTGGAAATATCAGCAAACGCTTCAGACTACACAGTTGGCGCAGTTCTTTCCCAAAATGGGAAGCCAATAGCTTTCTTTAACAAGACTCTTAACCAAACTCAGTGAAATTATACTGCAACAGAGCGGGAAATACTCACACTTCTACTAGCAGTGCAAAAATTTCGGGTGTTCTTTGGGAGTGCCCCAATAACTGTGTATTCAGATCACGTGGCAGTTGGTCACCTATACTCTGGAAAAAATCTTTCGCCTCGGCTCATACGTTGGACACTAAAACTGCAAGAATTTAACTTAATCATAAAACACATGCCGGGGGTAGAAAATGCAGTTGCACACACCCTGTCCCGGATTAAAATCAATGAAGACAGAAATACAATTAAATGTACGATGTTAACTGCAAAAATAATTGAATCACGGGAAACAATAATTGCCGAGTTAAAGATGGACCCAGAATTTAAAGATATTTATGCGTATCTGAAAGATCCAGAAAATTTCGACCATGTAGACTTAACGGCTATTCGCAATAGGGAAGCTCATTATGAAATTATAGATAAATTACTCTTTTATACGAAAACTACCAACGATAATCAAGAATTGCGGCCGGTAGTCCCAACAAGTCTATGCTTAGGTATTCTAGAGGAGCTCCATAACTCGAAATTATGAGCCCACCAAGGTGTTAGGAAAACCCTGGAAAGGGTCTGCGAAGCGGTATATTTTCCGCAGTTGTACAAAGTTGTGATGGCGTAGTCAGGTCAGGTCAGGTCAGGTCAGGTCAGGTCAGGTCAGGTCTCACGTCACGCGTGTCAATTAATTAACGGCATTAATTACAACCCGGCCGGGTAAATAGCATAAATACCACTTTCCCAAATTAATTGCTTCGCATTGATTTGCTTGATCCCTACCCTAGAACAAAGGTTAATAAAAACAGATACTTGTTAACCATCATGGATCATTTCTCAACATGGGTAGAAATAATTTCCCTTGAGCGGACTTCAGGAAAAATAGTAGCAGATTCGTTTCTAAATAAATATATTTTAAAATACTGGGCCCCAGTAAAAGTAATATCAGATAATGGTAGGCAATTCGTAAGTAATTTATTTGAAAATCTGTGCACAGGTCTTGGCATACGCCATCTAAAAATGGTACCTTATAGACCGCAATCAAATATTGCGGAAAGCGTAAATAAAAATATAGTTAAAATTATTCGGGGATATGTGAAGAACTATCATGACCGTTGGGACAGCTGCATCAACGAATCAGGTTTTGCTTTAAGAACAGCAAAGCATAATACCCCCCCCCCGCAAAACTATTCCTAGGAAGAAAAATTTTAACGCCTCTGGATCAGCTATTTTTCGTTCAAAAAGACAGGAAGAGTTTAAATTGAATGACATACCGAAAATTATAAATGATGCCATCAAAAATTCAGATGTGGCAAGATCAAAACAACAGTTATATTACAACAAAAAGCGATGTGAAATAAAATATACCACAGGACAGAAAATCCTAAAATTAAAGCATTCCTTGTCATCGGCACCCGAAAATAGGGTGGCCAAATTTCAACCCAGGTTTGAGGGCCCTTTTATCATAGAGGAGATAAAATTTTCAAAAGTTTACTTAAAATCAGAAAACATACAACAATCTATAGCGAACATTGACCAAATAAAGCCCTACTATAGTCATACAGATTTTCCAATCTTAAAAGAATTATTGCAGGCTCCTGAAACAGCACCAAGAGTTGTAATTTCACCATCGCCAAACAAGGATCCCTCAACAACGAAAAGAAGGGCAGCTAACACTGAAGAACCCTAGTGAAATGAAGGCACCTTCAACAAGAGCAAAACTCCGCCAGAACGAGAAGTACTAAAGACATGAAAGTTCCCCTTCAACAAGAGTCAGAACCTAAAAGAATGAAAAAGGCTTTTGAAACAAAAGCGAAAAATGTGAACTACAGAACCGATGCTGCAAGAAGATGCCAGAAGAATATGCCAACCAGAAGCAAGAATGAAAAGAAAGCAACCCAACGAAATGAGGTCTATTTATTCCCAGGAACCAAGAAGAAGCAAGAGACTCTTCAGAGATCCAGAAGCAAGGTCGGCAAGGTACAAGACAAAGAGAAAATAGGAATTCCAAAATCCTCAGCCTCAGAGAAAAGCTGAGCATGGGGGAAGAACAATTTAGTTCGTGTGGATTAAAACATTTGAGGGCCAAAATAATTTCAACAAAGAGTATTGGTAACAAAAATGGAAATTGTATGAAAGACATTACTAATACTTTTTCCTTCCAGATTAGTTGAAAGGACAAGACTGACGTCTGACTGAAAGTAAAGATGAAGTAGATGTCTGTAAACAAATTCAAATTGTAAATCTGTTACATTTTCCTTAGTTGTAGTATAGCTTTGTAAAGTTGGCCCTAATCAGGAATTTAATGACGAAAGTCATTAAAAAAAAATTCTAGAAGTTTAAAATCTTGATATTAAGGACTTCTAGCGTATAATTTAAACTCTTAAACAAGTTCATTTAAGACCTTCATTTTCGAGTAGTTAAACTCTGGTGGGGAAAGATGTAAGGTTTATCTTATGCTAATTAACAGTTATTTTAAGTTTTGTATCTTTCCTCTCTTATTCTAATTTCAACTTACAATTTCCTGCCAGAATGTAATTTCAAAAGCGCAGATAATGCAAATGAGAAAGAGTACTATTTAACTCGTGACTAAACCGACTTCAAGAGAGAGAGAGTCCGATTCCTGACTAGCGTGCGTTTGACTTCTGGCTACGTCTCTCTTAGCTGTTATTATGCTCGGCCATATCTTAAGCCCTTGCTAGGCTTCGCCGATTTAATTAATACTTAGGGGCCAACTAATTAGATTCTGATAGCTTCGGCTATATCCTTTAAGAGCTTTAGTTAAGCTAATTTTAGTTCAAATTATTAGTATTTTAAGTTCAAGCCCGAGTGGCGGCTTTATGTAAAGTTCCAAGTCGGAACTGATTGTAAATATACTGAGTAATAAAAGGTTTTAAACCCTCCTTAAGTCTCATGTGTTATGTTCACACTTCGCTTGTTAAGTGTTCGTGGGGTTCTGAGCTAGAACTTTAGATTTAAACAGTTGAACCTCATAAAGTATACAAAGAAAGGTATGCAGATTAAAATTATTATTCGTATTAGTAATTTCTTCCAATTCTCACTGCTACAGCAGGAGGGAAACATACGTAGATTTCCAAATGACACCCTGGCTCCAGGATGTACAGTTGGATGGAGACAAGCCAGTGGTATTATGGTGAGGGCAATGTTTTCATGGAGCACATAATACCCATAGAACAGTCCCTGACATCTGTGCGCTATGTGAACATCGTTGCAGACCAGGTTCACCCATTTGTGACAACAGTATTTCTGGCGGAGATGGTGTTTACCAACAGGATAATACACCATATCATAAGGGTCAAATCATCAGGGAGTGGTTTGAGGAACATTCCAGCGACTTTGAAGTCATGTCTTTGCCTCCAAATTCACCTGACATTAATCCTATAGAGCATTTGTGGTCCCACCCAGAAAACCAAATTCGTGCTGCCATGCTGCTCCCTTGCAATGTACAGGAATTACAAGAGCAGTTGGTAAGCACTTGGTACCAGATACCTTAGACTACATATCAGCCCCTTGTAGAGTCAATGCCATGCCGGGTGCTGGCAGTTTTGAGGGCAAAAGGTGGTCCTACATGTGGGGGTGGTCATAATGTAATTGTTCGTTGGTGTATATTCATAAAACACAGGTTGCTATGAAATCCTCATGTTTTCTAGGAATATATATATATATATATATGTGTGGTGCCTATGTTGAACGACAGATGGCGCTGACTTGGACGAGGGAACGGAATTCCATCTAATGTGGCAGTTGGCCTCGAGACGTATTGAATGAATAACGACGCTAGATTTAAAGACGTAAACAAAAGTGTATCATAGAAGCGAACTAAATTTACATAAACTTATTTGTAAGAAATGTAAATACTTTAAATGTAATTAAATGTGCTGTCCTTTCAAGAAGTTTCTTAGATGTCTTTTTAAAAAAGGTATTACCCCACAATTTATCAGAAGTGGGATTAAGGAATGCTTCAAGCAATTATTGAAAATCTACATTGATGCTGATATAGAACGCCATAATTAACTAGCTGGATTACCAATTGAATGACTATTCGAAGCTTGAAGGTATGTAATTTTGTTTTCATATTTTAAAATGATTTTAAGTGACATTAAAAAAATCTACGTTGCATTGAAGAATTGTAAAGCAGATAAGATTAGAACTTTACATAGACTTATTTTTGATTCTGATGGAGATCGGTCAAACCGAAAGAGAATTAGGAACTTTTCTGGATTTGATTTTGCTTTAGATAGTGACGAATTTCAAAAGAAATTAAAACATGTAGAAGAAAGTTTTTCATTTAATGAGCTAGTTACAATTTCTAATATCCTAAGCATTTCATTCGAAGGCGATAAATCAGAGCTAGCAAAAAGAATTCTATCTTTATTATGCAATATTGAAACATTAGCTGAAAATATAAATGGCGCCGTTACGTCTAGCTCGGATGAATCGGAAACAGAAGTAGAAAGAATACCAAACGATTTTTCAATGCAGCGCAATATTTTCGATAAGAAAAATTCTTCTATACAGTGTGATTATGCTTGTAAAAATGTTATTAATGGAAATTCTATAATTCAGAATGTTAATATTAATTATTCTGATATCGAAAGCACAATTACGAAGTTTAGTGCAGAATCGCATGAAAATGTTTTTCGTTGGATCGAGCATTTTGAAAATACTTCTAAACTATTTAATTTGTCTGATTTGCACAAATTTATTTTTGCCAAACGATCGCTTGGCGGGAAAGCTGCATTATTTATTCGAACAGAACCGGAAATTAATTCATGGTCAAAATTGAGAAAAGCTTTGATTGACGAATTCTCTTTTGAAATAAATTCTGCTAATTTACATGAATTGTTAAATCAAACGAAAATGAAAAATGGCGAATCGGCTCAAGAATATTTCTTAAAGATGAAAGAATTATGTAATTTTGGGAAAATAGATGACGCTGCCTTAATGCATTATGTTATAAAAGGAATAAATGACAGACACGAAAACAAAATGGTACTATATGGATGTAAAAACTTACTCGAATTTAAAGAAAAACTGAAAGTGTACGAAGTAATGAAAGACGATTTTGCAAAAAGTGAAGGTGCTTTCGATAGAACGAAAACGAAACATGATTTTAATGATAGAGCTAATTTAAAAAACGAAAATGTGAGTAAAAGTAAAGTAAAGAATGATGGTAAATCTGATATTAAATATAATAGTTTCGAAAGTCGTAACAATAAATTTTGTTTTAATTGTGGTTTAAAAAATCATATCTCTAAAAATTGTATTCATAAAGATAAGGGAATTAAATGTTTTAAATGCAAAGCTTTCGGTCATAAAGCTTCAGAATGCTCTAAAACAAATTCTAAACAAGAAGTAGCTAGTGTGAATGTTAATGTTGAATCAAAATTGAACAAATTGGTAATGATCGGTAATTTAAAGGTAAAATCTTTAATAGATACTGGAAGTCAGGCAACATTGCTTAGAAAATCTGTTTTTGATAAATTAAATGTTAAAGAATTAAGTCCTTCGAATTCTACTTTGATGGGATTTGGGAAATGCCGAGTAGAACCATTAGGCTGTTTTAAAGAAAGTATTCAGATTGATGATTTTAAGTGTAGTGCTGACATTTGTGTAGTAAACAATGATGCTATGTCTTGTGACGTTATTATAGGACTCAATGTGTTAATGCAGGGCGAAACCCTAATAAATGAAAATGGAGTTACGATTAAAAATAAATCACTGTGCACAAAAGAAATAAACACTTTGTCTGTTCTTCCAATTGATTTATCTTACGATGAAACTGAAGTAAATATTGAACCTGATGTTCCAAATATTTTCAGAGATAAGGTGCAACAATTGGTTTCGAGTTATGTACCGCGTAAAACTAAAACAACGAATATAGAGATGAATATTCTGGTAAAAAATAATGAACCCATATTTCATCAGCCTCGCAGGTTGCCATTTTCAGAAAAAAGAATTGTCGAAGCTCAAGTAGCTGAATGGTTAGCACAAGGAATAGTAGAACCTAGTTCTTCAGAATATTGTAGCCCCGTTGTAATCGTTAAGAAGAAAAATGGAACACCTCGTGTATGCATAGATTATAGGAGATTGAATAAAATAGTTGTAAAGGACAGATTTCCACTTCCATTAATTGAAGACATTCTAGATCAGTTACAGGGATCACATGTCTTTAGTACAATTGATCTTAAAAATGGGTTTTTCCATGTTGACGTAAATAGGGATAGTAGGAAATATACTTCATTTGTAACACACGAAGGGCAATATCAATTTCTTAAGGTTCCTTTTGGATTATGCAATTCTCCGGCTGTTTTTCAGAGGTACATTAACACTATTTTTCGACCTTTAATTAATGATGGTATTGTTTTGCCCTACATGGATGACGTAATAATCTTGTCTTCCTCCCTTGAAGAAGGAATCGAACGACTTGAACGGGTCTTAAAGCTTGCTAGTGAGTACGGACTCGAGATTAATTTTAAGAAATCTCATTTTTTGAAGAAGAGGATAGAATTCCTGGGTCATGTTATCAAAGAAGGTAAAATTTTTCCATCTACTTTAAAAACGAAAGCAGTCCTAAATTTTCCAGAACCGACTACTTTGAAACAAATTCATAGTTTTCTTGGCCTCACCGGATATTTCAGGAAGTTTATTCCAAAATATTCCATTATTGCTAAACCTTTGAGTGATCTCTTGAAAAAAGATCGTAAGTTTAAATTTGAAGAAGAAGAAAGAAATTCTTTCAATCGATTAAAGACATTATTAGCTGAAAAGCCTGTCTTAGGAATCTATAATCCCAGTTATGAGACTGAATTGCATACTGACGCTAGCTTAGAGGGATATGGAGCAATTTTATTGCAGAGGTCTCCATATGATAATAGTTTCCACCCTACCTACTTCATGAGTAAGAAGACCACTGACGCTGAGAAGAAGTATTCTAGTTATGAACTCGAAACTCTAGCAATCATAGAAGCACTAAAGAAATTCCGCGTGTACTTACTGGGAATTCCTTTTAAAATTGTGACTGACTGTGCCGCATTTGAAAAGACCATGTCAAAACGGGACTTATCAACTCGTGTTGCTCGTTGGGCTTTATTCCTACAAGAATTTAATTATGTGATTGAGCATCGTTCCGGTACCAGGATGGCTCATGTCGACGCCCTAAGTAGATCTCCCATTAGTATTTTTTGTGTTTCAGTTGATATTTTACCAAAGTTGAAATTAGCCCAAGATAAGGATAATGAAATAAAAATGATAAAAGAATTACTTAAAAGTTCTAGTTATGAAGACTATTGTGACAGAAATGGAATTTTGTTTAAATTTGTTGATGGTAAAGAATTAATGGTTGTGCCTGAAATTATGGAAACAGAAATTATACGAAGTTTCCATGAGAAAGCACATTCAGGAGTCAAATATACTGAGAAAAGCATCCAAGAGTATTATTTTATCCCTAAACTCAGACAGAAAGTAGAAAATATCATAGCAAACTGCGTTCATTGTATTCTTGTGAATCATAAGAAAGGAAAGAAAGAAGGTTTCTTACACCCAATACATAAAGAAGATGTGCCGTTAAAAACGTATCATTTAGATCACCTTGGTCCTTTGGAGGGTACACATAAGAATTATAAGTACATCTTAGTAGTTATTGATGCATTTACTAAATTTGTATGGATTTATCCTACGAAGTCCACAACATCTGCTGAAGTTATAGCGAAGTTGGAGATACAAAAGGCTGTATTTGGCAGTCCTTCTCAAATAATCTCGGATAGAGGTACAGCTTTCACCTCCAGCGAATTCGCCGATTATTGTTCTAAAGAGAACATTAAACATCATTTGATTACTACCGGCCTGCCTAGAGCTAACGGTCAAGTTGAACGTATCAATCAGACTATCATATCAATTCTTTCAAAATTGTCTTTAGAAAATCCGACTCAGTGGTACAAACATACAAATGAGCTGCAGCAGGCTATTAACTCGACATACCAGCGAAGTATAGATACCACACCCTTTGAACTGCTCTTTGGTACAAAGATGAATGCTAAAGGTACTGATAAGTTGATTGAAATGATCGAAGCTGAATTTCAAGCGAATTTTGAAGCTAAAAGAAATGAACTTAGGAAGCATGCGAAGCAACAGATATTTAAAATTCAAGAAGAGAACAGGAAAACATATAATTTAAGAAGAAGAGAACCAAGAGATTACAAAGTCGAAGATTTGGTCGCTATAAAAAGAACTCAGTTTGGACCGCATTTGAAATTAAAACCAAAGTATCTTGGACCATACAAAATAACTAAAGTTAAAGGTGGCAATACATACGATGTAGTTAAAGAAGGAAGTCATGAAGGTCCTAATTATACGACAACTTGCTCTGAATTTCTAAAACCATGGAGTAACTGTTAAGAAGAATACGAGAAAAGAAGACTGAAGTAAATTAAAGAAGAAAAAGAAATATATTGCACATATTTTCTGTAAGAAGACGAAAACTTAAAAAATATATCATGACGTTTAAGACGAAAATAGAGACTCTTAATGACGAAAGGAAAGAGGCTTAAAGACGAATTGAAAGACGCCTAAAGACGCATGAAAAGGTGCATAAAGACGAAGAAACTGCGGTTAAAGACGTTAACTACTGTTTCTATGGCAAATTAAGTTTGAAGACGACTCTACTCATTTTGTCATTCTTGAAGCTGAAAGACGATCAAGGACTCTAAATAGTCTAACCTATAATTTTAGACGTGCTATTGTCTATTCTGTTTTGCTTTTATTTTTTTTTTATATTTGCAGTGTCGCCTGGAGGACCAGACGAATCCAGGATGGCCGAAAGTATGTGGTGCCTATGTTGAACGACAGATGGCGCTGACTTGGACGAGGGAACGGAATTCCATCTAATGTGGCAGTTGGCCTCGAGACGTATTGAATGAATAACGACGCTAGATTTAAAGACGTAAACAAAAGTGTATCATAGAAGCGAACTAAATTTACATAAACTTATTTGTAAGAAATGTAAATACTTTAAATGTAATTAAATGTGCTGTCCTTTCAAGAAGTTTCTCAGATGTCTTTTTAAAAAAGGTATTACCCCACATATATATATAATAAGATGACTTGGTGAAAGAAAGTTGCAACAGATTTTGCGATGGTGAAGCTTAGCTGTTATAAAGCTTAGTTATAAAGATGACGCTCGGAAGACAGACTTGGCAGTAAATTCTACACATAATTTTACTCCTTGATAATGCACATCATCCCTGTGGCTGCACTATGCACACCAACGATTTTATACAGCTTGCATTTCTTAAACAGTGAATCAAAATTACAAAAGTAAACTCTACGCGGCTATCGGCTTTGCGACACAGCGAAAAGCAGCAGTAGAGAAGAGAAAGAGAAGAAGGGAAATTGTGATGCAAGTACCTTTTATACCATTTCAGATCATATGACAGATTAATGTCCAAATTTCATAGATAAGTGCGCATCAGAACTGCAGGGAATTTAGTTAGAAAAATTATTGTTCTATTATTTTTAAAATTAAAGACGGGAGTTGTTAAAAGGCTATTATTAATTTATTTGAAAGATGGATTAGATATTTTATATTTTACACACACACATACATATATCAGTAAAATAAGAAATTTAGAACTACTTTTGAAATTATGACATATACATATATATATATATATAATATTTTACTCTGTAGTCGTGATGGCTGAGTGGAAACGGCAGGAAGAAGACATCAATAAAACTAATTTCGGTGAATCAGCAATTTTTATTTTCACACATATCAAATCATTTAGGTAGTTAAGGCATTTATCTAATCATAGTTAAATATAATAATTTTTATGTACGATGTAAGCATCTTAAACAGGAAAGTATAAGCAGCGTGGAGATGTTGGTAGGGGACAAAAATTAATAAAAGGAATGCATATTTGTGCGTAAAGCAGTGATTGGTTACTGACGTTAAAAGCATGATGTAAGAATCTTATGGCCCGTTTACACTTTTCCAAGTAAGTTCCAAGTGACTTGTAGCAAGCTCCTCAGTATGACTTCCCACGCAATGTAAACACTTACTTTGACCGAGTAGAAACGCAGGGGAAATGAGTCAGCAAGTTCATTTCTACTTTGAACCAGTTGAAAATCTATCCAGGCAGTAAGACCAAGCAGTGTTCGCAGCAGAGACGCAGGGCCCAATTTTTTCATCATATCAAAAATGCCAAGATGGAGTGATAATCTAACTATGGCATTTTTTAACGCATATGCATCTTGTGAAGTATTATGGGATACTTCACTACTTGAATGTTATGACCAGTTTACTAATACCTAAATATAACGTGGATATAACTACTGATAAAAATGAATGTAGGTTTTGATATTGTAAAAAACATAGAAGAAAATTAAATTAGGGTATCAGATTCAAAATATTTATTTTAAACATACTTATTTCTGAATTTTCTTTAATCAGAAAACAATTAAATTATATGTTATTCAACTACCCAATAAAATACATTTTTCAATTAAAAAAGTAAGTGAAAGGGTAAACATTTATTTTATTTTGTTGATAAAAATTTTGAAAAGCGAGTTTCTACTCATGGTCATTACCACCTAATAAAATATAATCTAAATTTTTGAAATTTTGCTTTATAGTCTTTCCTTTTTATTTGAACCACAAATTAGATTTTATTTACAAATGATCAGTTGGAAGTACTAAAACAAAAATTGCCGACAGAAGACGTATGGGGCTATTATTAACATGTTAAAATTCGAAGGTGTTGGAAAGTTCAAGCAAAAGATTAATAATTTTCACTCAACCTCATACACTGAAAATGGCCTTAAACAACTCTAGAATAAATATGCTGATTGTGCATTTTGGCACTTGAAATAAATATTGCAGAGAACTGTAGGAGTCATCCATCCCCAGACAGCATTTCAATTTTGCTGGCAGAGCATCTCAAAAGATTATTATTATTTTTTTAATAAGTAGAGTGACTATTTCCAATAAAGTTTTAAATTATTATTCACCCATTCTGATGAAGTTTTTGTAACTTTGGATATCCTCAACCCGAAGTTCATTTAAAAGTTGATTTAATGCTCCCAATTCATCACGGCAATCCACACAGTTTCTACAAGTTTTCATTTCTTTTTCTTCTTGTTTTTTCTACCCCCCTAGCAGAAATGAATTCATTAGAAAACTGCTTCGCAAACTTGAAGCGCAGCAAGTTGCATGTCAGTATCTATTTTGCAAACAAACAGAGGCAAGTTGTCAGTCCGCTCTGATTGGTACAAACAATCGATCAGAGTACAAGTCCGTTCACTCGCTTTGAGACACTTGGAAGAGGGGCTCAGAGAAGCGTAAACTGGCCTTTAGACACAAAAGCATAAGCAGCATGGAGATATTGGCAGGGCAAAAGTTAAGAAAAGGAGTTCATAATTTCTCATGAAGCAATATTTATATTACGTAGGTGCATATAAAAAAGCTGAGCCATGATTGGTTAATTTTAGGTTTTAGTTCATTTTTTCAAGCAATGTTATGTAAATCAGGATGTGACTCTCTTATATATTGTTGTGAAATGTGCAGCTGCAGTAAGAGAGCACAACAACTGGTGTCATGATGGGTTTTGAGAGTGAATGCCAGTGACTCATCTACAGGAAAAGCCGGGCTGGAAGAGATAAAAGCTGGACAAGAAGAATTGAAAGTCAGACAGGAAGAGATCAAGGCAGCACAAGAAAAGTTAATGAGCAAAATAAAAGCCGGCTATGAAAAGCTGCAAGAGCAACTCCAACAGTTGGAAAGTGGAGCTTACAGTAGGAACTGGAACCACAATAGAAGATGTGGAATTGACAGAAGTGGCATCTGGACGATGAAAGGATGAAGAAATGACGGAAGTAGCTAGTGAACTGTCTGAGAAAGATCAAGAAATGAAGGATGAAACATCTAACGAGATTAAAGAAGGTTTTGATTCTCAAGTACCTGAAATTAAAAGGGAAGAAAGTGATAACACTGTTTGTAAAGATGTAAATATAAAAGAAGTGGCTAGCAAAGCATCTGAAAAAAGATGAAGAAATACTTCATGGAAATAAAGTTCCTGATTCTCAAGTGCCTGAAATAGAGATGGACAAAAATGAAAATGTGACTGTTAAGTTGGTAGAAACTGTGAAGTTGCAAAGCCGCAGTTAGCAAGTATTGAACCATCTGAAAATTCATGTGATGCACAGATGGGAGAAGTTGATATACAGCTTAAGTAGAGTGTTCCAGTATTGCAATAAGCATGTACTAACTGCTAAAAATACCAAGTTGAACTGTATGCATGATGCGAATAAACTACAGAGCGGTTAGCAAACTGTTTCGGATCTTCCTATGGATGAAAACTCTTAAAGGACTGAATCTTCAGACTGAGATATGCAAAACAGAAATACATATGAGGATTGCAGCGAAAAAGTAATTAATGCAGGTGTAACTTAATGAAAAGCTTGAGACTGAAATTCATTCTGAACTTTAATTTATATAATTTAAAATTGTTATGGGGTTAATCTGTGTATATAACTTGTAAATAGTGTAAATATTTGTCTTTTATTTTTACTTACTTTATTTGTTTGTTTTGTCATCCTTTGTTTGTACTGAATTTGGCTTATAACCAAAGATTCCGCCCAGGATGTGCAGGTTTTGGAGGGGGGTAGTGTTGCAAAATACACAGTTGTGGTAAAGTGGGTTTAGGGTTAACAGAAAGTGGCAAAGAAAGGCAGGGTTGCCAGATTTGGCAACAAAACTGGCAATATGCTATAGATGGAGTGAGAACATTACAGAACAAATTCTTACCGGTTTTCCAGAGAATGTTCCCGAAGGTGGGTCAAAAGCTATATATACCCAGCCAGTACATGAAGTGGGAGAGTATATTGTGAGTATGTTGAATTCAGTAGTAGTGTTTTGAGTTCACAGATTAGCTTGAGAATAACTGAACCAAGTTGGGAACTGTATTTTAGTGCCGTTGTAACCTGAAGGCTGTGGTGATTGTTTTAACGTGTTTATCGTAGTTTCTCAATGACTGTAAAAATGTCTTTGGAACTCTGTGTAATACTGACAAATAAATTGTGTTTTGATTTTTCATCAAGTGTGAATGGCAATAACTCCAAATCTACAAACCCGTAGAATGCAACAATATATGAATATATATATATATATGAAAGAAAAAAAAATTGTTGAATTATTTTTAAATATCATACATGCCTAGCTATGTTTGGTATAATCACATGGATTTATATCTTAAATAAAACAAGAAAAATATTAAAAAATACCATAAAGGTCCTTAACAATCTTAACCACTGTAACATTATAAAATAATTTATTCTAAATCAAAAATCTTTATTTATTTTTAATAATTATGACACTTCTTTAAAACACTATTTTACAAGCAATAAAACTCTCAGGAATTAATATTTAAGATTAATTCTGGCTGACTGACTGACCATTTGAAAACAGCTACTTAATTCAGAGTTTATTAAAAAAATAACCAAAAAACTGATCCGATAAATGTAGATTAAAACAGCATGCATTAAGATTTAATATTTATAATTAGACCATTTTTTACTCCTTTTTTTAAAGCATTACATATATTATCACTACACAGCTGCGCATAATGTGATATAAATAGGCTACAGTTCCATCCCTCCTTTTTAATGTCATATGTGAAATTTTGCTACATATTCTTTCAGGATAGTAATTTTTAAAATAGGATTGAAGGGGAGAGATAAGGTCAGTAAAATTTTAACTTATTAATTTTGACTAACTTCCTTGCAGAGTATTGTTTTTAAATACCCAATTTTAAAATCTTATTACACAAATCAAAAGTAGAACTTTAATATAGTCCTCCCAAAAGCCATATAATATTTTGAAAGAATACTTTTCAAAATAAGTTATAATATTTAAAATAAATGTTTTTTATTTCACATATCTGATAATAGAAAGCCACCATAATTATCATTAATAACAGAAGTACAATTTCATTTTAAAGTATAATGTATATAGAAAGTTACCATTGAAACCAAATATCAGCATCTTCTTGCTATCAGGAAGTTTTGTTAGTTGAGCATCTCTATAAATAAAACAAATTTCATATGAAAACGTTTTACAGTAATAATTACATATTTAAGTAACAGAATGTGGTGTATACTAAATTTTGAAAAAATGTATAATATATATATATATATGCAAAATATATTATGAAAAAAGATTTACATAAGTAAGTATACAAAGATATATTTATTGTAAACTGATACTATACAGATTTCAAAAAGTAGTCTACATTAGGTAAATACAAATTGAGGGAGAACCATAATTAAAGAATTACCCAAAATGGGCCTGAAAATTAAAACATATTTCTATAGCTAATTTATTGTTTAATGATTCTGCTAATTTCTAAAATAATACGATTTTAATTAATACAAAAATATAACATTGTTATATGTTTATTGACATTTTAACCAGTTTACTCTTTAGGAATTATCACTTTTATTGAACTTCCTAAATAAATAAACTTGATTACCTTTAGATAAAATCAATAATTAGTGCATGATTCATCATAGAATAACAGACTTTTTAAAGAATTTTTTCCCTCTTTATTGCATTCCTTCGTGATGTAATTGGAAGCACATCTGGCTAGCCATTAGGAGGTCTAAGGTTCAAATCTCAGGAAGCGTACTGCTTATTTTTGTTTTCTCCTTCGAAATAAATCCATAACTGAGGCTAGAACTAAAATGTGGTAAATAATAACTTACCACCACCAGCACCCGAATTTGGTCCCCTCTTTTCAACTCACCCTTTAAGTGGGGAAGAATGTAAGGAAATTTCTCTCTTTATCATGTGCTTTTGTGGTGTAATTGGAACCATGTTTGGCAAGCAATCAAGAAGTACTGATTTTTTTAATCCTGGCAAATTTCTCTCCTAAGAGCATCCCAAACATGCTCTATAGGATTAAAGTCATGAGATCTGACTGGCCAATCCATGTGGCGAATATTTTCAGTTTCCAAGTAATTGTCAACCAGCTGAGCCCTATGTGGACAAGAGTTGTCATCCATTAACAGGAACCCAGGACCAACTACATCCCAGAAAAGTTGAACATACGGCTCTATGATCTCATAGTCAAGGAACTTTGTCAAACATATGGAAGGGTGTGCAGCCATTGAACATAATGCCTGCCCAAACCATTACATCTCCAACAACATAACAATACTTTTCGCTGATGATGGAGGGATTGTATCGTGTTCCAGGCTCTCTCCGGATATAGGTATGCCAAGAATCAGTGTCCACACTGAATCTTGGCACATTTGTAAAAAGCACTGTGCTTCACTGAAGTTTGGTCCAAGTGACATGTTATCTTCACTAAGCTAAATGTGCAGTCTTACGTGCTGCAGTGAGCAGGGCGCAAACAGTGGATGTTCTGTATACAGCCCTATGTCATGAGATCTTCAGGCAATTATCGACTGTGAAACTCGGGTTCCAGTGGCAGCATACAGCTCACATGAGAGCTGAAGCAGTCCTGCATCACTGCTCTGAAAGTGCCAAATAACAATCCTCATTCATCATTGTGGATCTTGGTAAACCTGGTGCAGGACTTCTTGATATGGATCCAGTATCTTGAAACCATTTCCACAAACTGCAGATGATACATGGTGTTACACTGAGCTCTAGCCACCTGTGCTCATGACTGACCTACCTCCAATCTACCAACAATTCTCCGTCACATTCTATCACCCACACACTCATGGCTACTCATTTTATCTGATGCCTTATAAAATTTACCCAACTCCTGTGAGTAACATGGCAAATGCATACTTGCCATCCTACAACACTCAAAAATTGGGAGAATTTTTTTAGAAAACAGGAGATTTATTTTCAACGACAAAAGGAATTTTAAATGATAAAAATATATTTTTTAATAATGAATTGACTTCAAATCGTTACTAATAAATATCTGAAAGTTCAGTTACTAATTCGTAAATGAAAACAGTACATTCTGCATTAATTAGCTTTTTTCGATAGAACTTATGTTGTCCTTGTGTTTTTGCATACGAACACGTTTGAGAACATCGGCCCTTCCACCATGCGAAATCAAAAAATCGCAGGACAAATGATACACATCGCAAATGCTTTGCACGTTTCCATGAGGAAGTATTAGAAGAAAAGTCATCTGTGTATGATTTTTGAAAAGTACCTGAGTATTTTACCTTTTGCACAGATATAATACAATTAATACGAAATATCATATTTTCTTAAACTATTTCTCGAAGGCTCGTGAGTTCACACAGGTTAGTGATAAGATAACAAAATAACAACCTCGATCTTGCTTTGTGCTCATTGGCTAATATGTGCCAGATGACACGCAATGGCACTCGATGCTCAATGGAGAAATCGAACGTCACGTTTTTGGACACGTGTTCTCACTCACAAAGCAGAAACGTGCCATAATTTCTCACTGATGAAACTACTTTTGGTTTTCTATCTAATCTGAAGAGAAACCAGATGCTTTCAGACACCCTAGATCATTTTTTTGGTGATGCAAATAATGAAGTATTATGCTAAGCTACATAAAATTGTGAGAAATTTTAAGACTAAGAGAAAGTCGGGAGAAATATATTGTAAATCGGGTTGGCAAGACAACAATCAGAAATCGGGAGAGTTGGCAACTCTGCAAATATCATGAAGGAGTACGAACACACAAATAGGCGAAAACCCCCTGCGTGCTTATATTGCCTCTACAACCACAGCTCTGCAGATATGCATGCTTAAGAAGCACTAGAGTAACATTTTATTTATCCCCCAAATCAGAAATAATGGTCTTCAGATATTGTAGTAACCCTCAGATAAATCTTGACCAGTAAGATGACAAACTGTTTCTATACTTAAAAAGCCATTCCAGATTCTAACATCATGCCTTCTCGAATATTCTTTCGAAATGTCCAACTGCATTTGACCTGCCTCAAGCCAATTGATTACTCATAACTTTTGGTTTTCATCTAAATTTCACACTAATTAACACTAAACCATCCTTAGACCTTTAGAATTTAAAAAAAAAAAAGACATATGGTCAACAAAAAAATCTGTCTACTTTCATAATTTGTTTACATTATGCAGCAAGTACGTTTCAGAGCTGAATAGTATATAATCCCCATAAATAATTACACTCAGTAGAACGATAATCAGTTTTTGTTCAGTTAGAATAATTTTAAGAGTTAACAATTTTGAACATTGAAACTTCTGTGTGCCAAGAACACACAAAAGTTTTTATGAATTCAAGTACAGTAAACACAGTAGTAATTTTGAATGAGAATTAGCAATTAAACTGTCTAGCTTTTTAGTACACTGTTATTAAAAAAAAAAAAAAAAAACCCAACTACATACTTGAATTTAGATATTGTTCAGCCTTGCTTAAACATGACTGTACTCTGGTTACCATAGATTGCTGATTCTGTAAACACATTTTCCTCAAAAGAAAATGTGCCATTAGGAAGATAGCCTGCTAATACGAGTATCATAATTCTTGTATGACACGAAAATTTCTTGTAGTCCCAAACAGAAAATACTGGATTATTTGGACTTAATTTGAAAAGAATAGGAGAGCTGGGAATAGCCCAAACACTATACATACATAAATCCTGTGTGTTCATGATGATTTTTCAATCAACGAAATACACCTTATTTTTCTATACAATGCTTGAAAAATATTCCCTTTTAAATTTATCTGTTCTCAAAAAGTAGTGGTATATTTTTCAAAGACTCCAAGATTGCCCAGTTGAGAGCTGCTACTTTTATAAGAGTGATGATTTGTTATAATGTTCTGCAACATACTGTAGCTCTACTTTGGAATTGACAATATGTATGATAGTTGCAAACACAGAGATACAGCATGAGCACCCAATGAAGCTAAAGCATTCTTTCCTTATCACAGAATAACAGCTATTTCACCATGCTTCCTTTTCTATGGTGCTTATGTTGCACAAAATTTTCCACTTAGCAATGCCGCTATTCTCTAACAATAACATTTGAAATTTCTATTATTGCCATCCATACTTTTTACAGCCATGATTTTCATGAAACCGAATTTAATTATTACGTTATTAAACTTTTTTCCATGGGCTGATGTGTACACTTTAAATATGACTGCATTCCCCATACTGTTCCCGTTAAAACTGACATATATTTATCACCAAAATAACTGGAAGACTTTAGGACATATTGTTTTTAAATATTAAATGATAATTAAGGTTGACCTTTTACTTTTCAAGTCTGTTAAATTAAATAAGATTTATTTCTCTTTTAGATTAAGTTTTTGCTATGAAATTTGTTTCCCAATTATTTTCTTTACATTTTAACACATGCATTCACATTTGCATAAGAGACCAAGAAACTTTCTTTTCCAAGCACATTAAAATAAAGAAACTTACTCTTGCAGTTTTGGCCCTGAGAACTGATCAGAGAAGTGGATGAAATCAATGCAATCTTCATATTTTTGTAAAACTGTAATTAACTGAAATGTCAAGAAGAATATGCAACTTATGAACAATATGCATATTTGCAAGATTTTAAATAGTACATAATTATTTATTCTTTCAGTTTCAATTAATAACAAAAAGAAAGTAATATAAATATTACATGACTAGCTCTATAAGCCAAATGATCTACCCATTAGGTAATATAAGGTAAAACAGTAAGAAATTTCAGAATAAATTGAACTTGCGATTTCCGAAATAAAATATTAAAATTTATTAATCAGTAGGGGGAAAAAAGGGGTACCTTGCTGTCTAACATTGCACTTGCAGCTTCTCCCAACTCACTCATCATTATAAAACTCTCAGGAACACCATGCCGATCAGCGCTTTTCTTTTCAGGGCAATACGTACTCTAGATACAATGTAAAACATATAATTCAAATCTAGTTCATATAAAAATATATCTACAGAGATAATAGTTATGCATTGTGCTGTAAAAGCATTAATGCAGTAGAAGATACTGTATCTTATATATATATTAGATATACAGTTACTAGAGAGGGCATTAATATATTTTTAGTACAATAACAGAGCCATTTCTTTAAAATGTAAATGCTTTTAAACATTTGATATGACGGCTTTTTTTCCCCTGAACTACGTCATGCTTTCCATAACAGAAGAGCTTTTGTACAGTTTTATGGATATTGCTTTCTATTTCTCTACTTTCCAAACCATATTAATCATGGTAAGTTTGTGCTTAGAAAAAGCTCTTTTCAATGGGCCAAAGGAATAATAGTCCAAAGGTGAAAAGTCAGAGGAATTCACAGGAATATGCTGAAAAATTAAACATGCAATAAATATCTGTAGCAATCTTCAGTTTTTCATCAAATGCAGCAATAACTTTTGAAGTATGATCAGTGGCTTTGATTTAGTGCAACTTTACCCTCTGAAATGGATAATGGAATTTCATTTGTAAATATTGAACATAAACTCTTTTTCTGATAATATGACAAGCTGATTTTAACATATTCCCCCATCTTCCTAATTTTTAATTTCCCATTATAGGAGAAACCTAAAACAATCATATGCCTCATACTGAAATTTTCTTTTACATCTTTAAAACAAGTTTAAACATCATCCTGTTTGCCAATAATAAACAGACTTTTCTGGTTGCAACCATTTAGCATAACCCATGCTTCATCAAAGGTTATAATACATTTATCTCCTGCTAAATAGTGTTCATTTAAGACCCAACAACATTTTGTGCAGTCAGCCACATGCCTCGACAAAAGCTGGTGAAAGTTCTTTTTCTTTTAGTTTTAAGGTGCAAATTTTTTGCTATTATTTTTTTTATTGTTGCTACAGATGACTTAAAGATTTTACAACCAAAGGTGAATTTTCAATCATTCAGTTGGCTTCTGGGGGGGGAAAGCAGAATCAGAAATATGTACCTTTTCTAGACATTCTTCAGTCTTCTTCTTCCATGTAAAAGTAATGACTGATAGTCT